>JAQIWH010002525.1:0-24069 GCA_034695005.1 Cryptops parisi | reverse complement strand
TGTGTGTGTGCCACAAAAAGATTAATCTAAGAATGATATTATTTTTTACCCCCACATTGTATATTTCAATTTATTCAAAGTCTAATTTAGTCAAAGTCTTTTCTAAAAGTTAAGAAAATTTGACTTACCGCACTTGCTATTGAATGTTTTTTAAAAAATGAATTTAAATTTATTTTATGTACCAATACTAATCACGCAAATTTTTCTGCAAACAGACAATTAAAAACCATTAATCAATTAAAAAAAATTATCGATAATTTGGTATCAACACATGGACTATTATAATTGGATAAATCTAAACCTAAAAATCGATCTCTATATCTGAATTTCATTCCATCTCTCAACCAGTTATGTGAAATCATTAAATTATAACAGCTGCAACACAATATACCGCACATGTCATATTTGTAAGCATCCGCTGTATAACAACATACGTCAATACACTATGTACGTATCATCTTTAAAAAAACATTAAAACTATACAGACAACATCTTACCTTAGATGAGCTTTACTGGACGATACACCGTCGTTGAGTGAAACGACAAGTGTCAATTCCATTCCTAAAATACGAAAAAGATAATAAAATAAACCTCATGGGAGATGAATTTCCATCGAATTAAATGATCTAAGTGAGCGTGATTCCCACCGACTCTTTGCCTCTTTTCAATGCGATTTTCGACGAAGAGATGACATTACATTAGACCACGTGAAAAGAACTGACCTTCCGAGTAGACGACGCCTTACGTCGTTCCTCCCAAAACTCGTTCATTTAGAACACTCGGTGTTTACGTCGTTTCCCGAATGGTGTTCCATTGCAGTCGCTAAACTGACAATACGTTCCGCTTTACGTGTATAGTTGTTTTTGTTGATCACGAAGAACGTGATGAATGGATAGATCAACTCCATCTACCATTGAAATAAAATAATAATAATAAAAATACAAAAATTAGTCATTTTTGATTTTTGTTGAAATATACGCCAAACAACGACACGCACTGATTATTTAATGCATTCCGTGAATAAATGTTCAATTTTTTGACGTTTGTAAACGTCACGCAAGGTCCTGGTCTTATTGGAGGATGTTTATCGAAATTTTTGGCTTTTCCTAAAATTTTGAATTTTTGAATAAATAAATGAATAAATAAATAAAATAAGCGTTAAAAAACACAATGTCTTGCTTGACAGCCTTGTTGTCATTGTTTCATTTTATAAACATTAGGCTTGTTCGGTTTTGTATCATGTCAATTTGTAATGTTTTGTCCCTAAGGGACGTATTTAAATAAATGAATAAATGAATGTTTACTAATAAATTGTGCACTTAGAGTAAATTAGTAGGTGGATGATGCGATGCATGCGCAAATACGATAATAGACAGGTATTCGTGACTCATGTAGTAAGCTGAAAATGGCCTATTCAGTGGTTTTTCCCTTCAACACTATTGTTGGATTAAAACTTAAAATGGTGTTTTCAAATTATGTAAACTTTTCAGTTGAAAAACAGGAAGAAACGACAATTTTAAAACTGTTTCGAATAGTTGTTAAAAATTGACATCATGATATTTTCTGCATGATACATGAAGAACTAGTAACTATTTGAATGTTAATTACTAATTTCATATTTTGCCAAAAACATGCCAAGCATTCTATAAGAATCCCTAGATTCTATACCTTGCCGGTAACATCTACCAAATTATAAGTAAACACCGTTTAAGTATGTAATTATAAATGAAATTAGAAGCTAAAAATAAAGATAATTTTTATATCAAGTTTTTTAAAACTTTAAAAGCCACGATTTTTAATCTTTTTCAAATTAAATTTAAAAAACAAAAAATAGTTTAATGAAAGTGCTGTCACAAGTGTAGTTGCTGGTCTCAAAACAACGTTTTGATAAAACTAGGTAACTTCTTATAATTGCAGTAATGAGCAAAAACTTATTGTAAAACAAACCTATTTTAAGAAACAAGCGTATCGTTTAAAAAAAATAATGTTCATATACAAGACTAAAAGCTATAGTCAGACTACAAACCTAGATAAATTCTAGTTTACATCATAAAACTGGTTTTAAAGAAAAAATAATTTTAAATCTATATACATAATAGACAAGTTTCTGTGCGTGTGTTCGTCAGGTCTATATACTTCTGAACATAACGCTCTAGCGGCATAATTTTTTTATTGATTTTACTTTCTTGGTTTCATCTGCAATTTATTTTTTTCATGTATGTCATTTTGTACCCTCTTAGTCCTTGTTGGCTGTTTTAAATGAATAAATACACTGAGTGGTGATGTGGGAAAAACGTATTTTAACGTTTTGTTTAAAACAGCGATGATAACTGGAAAAAGTAAAACATGTAAGTTGTACAGTAGTTCACAAAATTCTCTTTCTTTTGGTGTTTCTAGACTTTTTCATGCGATGTCAGGTAGTCCGTAAAAGTTGTCCAGTTTGTGCAGATTGCAGACTGTTGATATATAAAATACTTGTAAATAGACCGTCAAAAACGACGGGAATGTTTTCTGTGTTCATTACGAAATTCATTGTTTGGTCTCATGTTGCTCCACAACATTCGATTACGTATAGCAATAATGAATCCAACAACAACATGAAAACCACTTTAAATGACTCACTTTCTTTGCATGATCGCCTTGGGGTGGGGTTCCGAAAAACATTTGAGAGTCATGTGTCCTATGTCATCATATGACGATGCGCGTTTTTAGCCAATGACACGCCAGAAACATACTGATGTTGAGATTCGTTATATAATAATACAGGATAACACACCTCCATTATGCGCGTACACAATAGAAATCAAAATTTTGTAACAAATCAAAATTTATCGTTCAACGGTATCAATAAGCATCGATTGCATAAACACAATCGAATACAACAAAAAACAAGTTTACAAGTTTATTGCGCTCATATGAAGATGAACAGTAGAACAATACAGACGAACAAACATAGCCGCTCACAAGTTACGATTTCATGTCGTTCATTTCATTCGAATAGACCCAACATATGGTTGACCAAATTTGTTTTTTTAATCGACAATCGAAATTGTATCGTCCAATTTTATCGTTAATCGAACATTGTCGAATAGATTTCGTATGCGTTTTATTAGCTAAAAACGTACTTCATATAAGTCGCCACTTGTTCTGTGTTTAAACCACGTTAGATCAATGCCCATTCATCGCGTTAAAATGTCGAAAAAAAGCTTAAACAGCCTGCATAGGCAATTCCGTGTTATATTAACCATTTGAAAAATACAAAACATGTTTGGAAATATGGTTCTATTTATATACAGTATTTCAAAACCAATAATGTGGATTAGCATTTCTATCGTGTCCTTTTACAATAACGTAAAGTATAAGTATTTGCAAACCACGTTTTTCTCCCTATTCATTTGATGCAGTGGACACATTCATTTATTTATTTATTAAAGTTTAACGAGGACACCGACTGCAGTTAAGTTTGTCATTTGGCCCTCGGGCTTTCAATTCAGAAAATTCGGAAATGATGATGAGGGGAGGATGTTGGAATAGGGTTTTACAAAGTAGAAGGAAACGGAAGAACCCCGAAAAAACCTGTCCCCGTTGTGCCAGACCCAAACTGAATCTACGTGGCACGAGTGGAAGGCGAACCCGTACAGTGGATACCTATCAACATTTGTTAGACATGATCGAATACACTATCAACCATTTTTCGAACACACCGTCAAGCGAAGACGTTGAAGTGAAATTTTCAACATAAAACATAAAATAAAAATGATTTTAAAATGTGTAACTTTAAACACGATACCGTAGCCTAACCTTAAACTCTACTTAACAAAACTATAATTTGCTATTTTTCATTACAAAAAAAAAAAAAATTGAAAAAAAAATTTTAATCCTAAAATTTAAATTAAATAAAAAATAAAAAACGGCCACCCACCCTTTGCTTATTTACAAACACCGATCCACCGGTGTTCCGGAAAAATCACTTACTCTGAATGGCTCAGGTCCCGACGATTCAGGATTTGAGGTCGCCAACCTGGATGAATAATAGCTTAATGTCTATAGAAAGTTGATATTCTATTATAATTATATTTTTTTCAAAAAGTTATTATGATGATAGGCAGCTGTAGATTGTTGAACAGAACCATTTCGCTCTGACGTTTATGACATTGTGTATAGCCAAACACATCTCTCTATAACTATAAAAGACTCCAATCAGAGTGTGTTCGTTCCCCCTTTTTTTTCTCTGGGTGACTCTTCATTGTCACGTGACCTCACCTGACACGCGACGAAAGATTTCTAGTGTGAAGATGCAGAAATTTTGCTTGGTGCTGAATGAACCAAAGCAATAAATCGAATAATCATCATCGATAATGATTCATGTGTAAATTACATCCTTATCTTTGTGTTTTTTTTTAGGGTCTGACACTGCGGGGGCAGGTTTTCTCGGGGCACTCCCGTTTCCTCCTGCTTCATAAAACCCTGTTCCATGTTTATCATCCTCATCTCATCGTCATTTCTGTATTTCTGATTTAAATAAAGTCTGAGGGCCAAATGACATAGCTGTAAGAGCCAGTCGGTGCCCTCGTTAAACCCCAAGTACCTACCTGTGTTTTTTTTGTTATTATTTTCTAATATATTCTTCAATTATTTATGCCATTTTGCCTCATTTAAGTCCTATTATTCATTATGGCCAACCCTGTATTATCCACAATGAAAGTACGGTAACGACAGATGTCAAGTTGGACAACTTTTACGACGATATTCCTCTGTGTGTTGTGTGTTAAAGCCCTGTATGAACTAAAAAAAAAACTGCAGTCTAGACATTTTTACATCTTATGATATTGGATTCACCAAAAAAAAAAATCGAAAATCGTATTAAAACAAGTTATAAACGGGTGACATTTTCTAAATTCTGCATATTCAAAAAAGGTCGACAAAAATAAATATTTTTTTACCTAGGAGAATGGCGTATTATCGTTTAGAGCTCGTCGAGTAAAATACGAATATCTTGTTTAAAATAAAAGTAGCATTAAAATGACGGCAAGAGGGGGCGTCAACATCGATGATTTTCAGACTATTTCTTTTTCACTTAAAAGACCCCTATGTTTCGAGCTCTGTGGCCTAAAATTTTAAAATAATTGTTCAATGTCAAAACTATCCTGCAGTTAAACGACAAATACCAATAACACAAAAATGTCCAATAGTTTGTAAATTTCACCCTGTTCAAAACGCGTTTTTGACGGTATAAAAGACCAGTTTTGCTTCAGCTCTGTTTCGTAAACTATTTGACCTGAAGAATCTAAAATTATTGTTCAATTTCGAACATATATTCTGTAGTTGAACGTGAAGTCCTAATAACACGGATATGTGAACTACGTAGTTTGTGAGTGTTGACGTTTGTCAAACTCATGAAATCGACGGGAAGACTATGTTTGCTCGAGCTGTGTGTCAGAAACTAGGTGGTCTAAAATTCTAAAATAAATGTCCGATGTCAGAAATATCCTGCAGTTCAACGACAAATACCACTATAACACAAAAATGTCCACAATAGTTTGTGAGTTTTCCAACCGCATAAAACTCCCGAGTTTTTGACGAAAAATGGGTTTTGTTTCAGAAAACATATGCCAATTTACACAGAGTACGAACGTTTGTTCAATAATTCCGTAATTTGATTCTAACACTTTGGTAACTAACATTAATTTTTCTTGATGCCATACCGGAGTCAAATAACACTTGAATTGAACAAGTAAAGGGCCATGAATTAATATGTAGTGGTAAAAATCTATCATTTCCTGTGCTGATAACAGTTGAGAAATGAGTAAATACGATAGAACTATTTAAAACGTATTCGAGTTGTCAAATATAATATTTTACTCGAGTCACCTTCCCACCACAGTATTAAAATGCTTATATTAAGAAAAATGAAAATTGTTTGAACAAAACCGAATCTAATAAAAAAATAACAACACGTTTCATCAATATTTGGTGTTTTTCTTGTTACCTTTGTATTTTAAAATTTTTTTGAAATTTCGGGGAAAATAAATTCTGTCGTTTAATGTGAAACTGTTAATAGAAATAGACTACTAAGCGATCATTTGAAATGTTGCAAATTGTGGATATATTTTGTTACCACATCAATGATTAAAAACCATACCTATCAAAAATGCACACGTGAAGGGAAGTTTACAATACATTTAATTTCAACATTAAGGAGGACAAAAACATAGACTAAGTAGGATAGGAAAGAAAACAAAAATCTGACAATTTCCCTATACGTTGTGATCATTGTGCGATTTAAGTATTTGTTTCAACAACACATGAAAAAATAAAATATATTACACTATTGATAAACAATTGTTTTCATGTAATGTAGTGCATTATAAAATAATCCATGTGGGCATAAATAAAACACTCAAAAAGTGTCAACATTAACTGTATACTAAACAATTGTTTAAAAAATAGTACATACATATGTACTAAACTAAAAATGTTTGTATTTTATAGTGATTCAGTGATGAAAAGTAGGCCTACTATTATTACGTACACAGTGTCCTAAATTGTCTTTACAACTTTAATGCTAAAGAAAACCCTGTATTTTCAAACACTGTATACATGCATATGTATATTGCATTATATATAATGAATATTCACATATAATTATTTCGTACTATACGAATCGCGTGCAGAATACTGAAATTGTCATGTCACCTGACCAAAAAAATGCGCATCTTGTCTGTGTCACCAAAATTCGTGGCATTCGATGGCATTCAGTTATGGACATTATTGGGAGAAAAAAAGTGGTATTCTTGTTTCCCATACATTGTGGTGACTCATCATTATTATTTTTTCATTGTGCCAAAACACGTCACTCTTAGGTTACAGGAATCATCATCATCATCCCAGTTTTCCTTATTGAACAACTGTTTGACAATATATACGACCCCTCTGATGCAACCAACTTATTGCTCCGCGTTGTCATTCGTATAACACATTCTACGTCAAATCGAGTTTGTAAGGTAACGTATCGTTAACTCCTATTAGAGTACCACGTCGAAAATTAAGATATTTACAAAAGCTAATAATAATATAAAAAGTATAAACAAAAATAAGACATTTCTTAAAATGATTTCAAGATGTCACATTATCCTAAAAGCTAACCATATTTCTTGCACAAATACATTCTAGTCACCAAATTTATATGCCAACTATATCAATTACTAGCCAGCTTTGAATGTCTTACTCTGTGTTTTGAGTGCTTCACAACTTTTCAGCTATTTGTAATCGGAATTGAACATAATTCACCAACAGCTGTTCAATTGACATTTTTTGTTATGACATAGCGAGACAAGTATAGAGAAGTGCACTACGTATAACTATAACATAAATTTTATAACATACGTTTTATAACATTAAACTGACTATTCCAACATTTATCACTCGTAGTTGTTTAGAAAGAAACTAGAGGTCAGCCTAGTCACAATGTGACTAATCAGTCAGTAGATCTTGCGTAAATTGCAGAAAATTTCAGATCCTAATGACACTATCCCCTACACACAACCCAGATGTTTCACCCTGATAAAAATAACCTAACCTTTTTTTTTAAAAATGGCTATGCACGCAGACTTGAGCTTTTTAGTAATAGTAGATAACAGAAGCATACCCGACTTTGCTAATAAATAAAGACGTAAAACGTAAACAAAATATAATGGCCAATTTCGTACGTGCTTAAAAAAATATTTGTCAGATAAATATTCAATGTTGTATACATTGATAAATGTTGCATACAATAATGAAAAAAATATGTTTACTAAAATAGTAGCTTGTATTATTCCACACGTATTGGTTTATAATTCAACAAACACGAAATCGAACGTCACCTGTGAAATTAACCCTAAAAATATTCCATTACAAGTAAAAAAAAACACGCATTATCTACTTTAGTAATTTGATGATCCATTTAAAAAAACTAAACCAAAAGTATATATATTTTTTTTAAAAAAACCCATGAAAACAAATAAATCATTTATACCGTCAATAAAAAATGGTTTCGTTTCAAACTTTTCCTGTATATCATTAGACCTTATGATTTTCCTTGAACGAGTTGCGTTTTATATATATCCTCAATATTAAACAAAAAAATAATTTTATGTCCTCAGATGTCGAGTTGGACAACATTTGCGATCGTTTTCGTTTGTCTTTTGGGAATATGTCCCGCTTTGGTGACATCCGCTGATGCCACTCCAGCCCCAACCCCAACTGGCACGAATAATCCCGATGCAGGACTGGAAAATCTCTTCAAAAATCAATCCATTATCGCTGCATTGGTCAATGTGACACAGACAACGGTGGAAGAAGCCATGAAGGTGCTTCAAGATGGTGTCATAACATCAAAATCCATCAGCGATGTTGTGAGTATCCCAACAAAACATACCATCTTACTAAATCAAAACCGATTTGGTCTAAAAAATCAGCCAATGTGTCATTTACATAACCATTTCTTTTTTCACTAATACTCTATCATTCTAAAATTTGTCCCTGAAATCCATATTATATAATCGCCAACCTATTGACTCATAGTTTCCGGTAATTTTTTTTATATAAAAACACCGGAATGTCCTAATTATGATCTACCTATTCACACCTCACAATTCCCTAAATAATAAATCACTGTTGGTCTCACTCACTGACTGAATGGTTCCTGTTCAAACCATTTTCACAACTCCCATTCTATTCAAAACTCCTAGCTTCATTACTGGGTCATCGAACAATAGAAAATTTTGGAGATTAATAGAATTTTTTTTTTGCTCATGAGGATTAATCTAATTAAACTTTACTAATTAAACCATTCTTGAATTACAAATTTTGATATCAAATTCCGATCTAGCCAATTACTATTTGTCGGAAAAAAGTTTTTATATGTGAAAACTGAGCCATAATTCGTTAATATCTATTTTAAATTTACATTGTTATTTTAAAGAATCCCGTCAATTTGACGGGTTTAAAGCTAGTGTCAACATAACCATTACTTTATACCAACCAAAAAATCTATAAACTTCAAACAAGTACATGCTTTTTAAGAATACGCTTCATATAGTTTCTCTTTATGCGAATTTAGATTTATGCCATCTTTGAAGAAATTCGATATTCGATTTATGCGAGTTTTTAATTATTCCATTATCGATTTCTGCGAATATCGATTTATGCGAATCTAGATTAATGCGATCTTTAACTAACGTGATTATTCGATTTAGGCGAGCTTTGCGTAATTCCAATTTCGATTTTCTGCAATTATCGATTCGATTTGAGCAATTTTTGCTACATAAAACTCAATGCAGTTTTCGATTTATGCAGTTCTCACTTGATGCGATTTTTTGTTTATTGAATTATACATTATCCTATTTAATAAAAAAGCACGACCTTCCTCCTCCTCCTCCTCCTACTACTACTCCTCACCAGTTATAGCCATTGGAAATAAAACATCACGTGATTTTTTCTTTTGCACCTGGGCATAAAGAAAGAATTCTATAACCTTCTAGAACTTTCAAGAATCTTCTAGAAACTTCCACGGTGTGGCAGTGTCACTGTGTTTTTACTAGCGCCACCTCACCATGTGCGAAAATGCCAAAACTCATACCGAAATCGATACTTTGTGACGAATATTGCCAAGCAATATGAGTTAAATGAATAAATAACTTTCCCGTCATTTTTGACGGGCTATTCACTAATACTATCATAAACACCTTAAACAGAATACGTTCAATTCCCAGCTCACTCACTCAACAACCTTAAACAAACTCACAAGTGAAGCTAAAAGTATCAAGCGTATTAAAAATGAAATACAGGGTGTCCGAAAATTATCTTTACAACATTTTTATTGTTTAGTATTGTAAAATGTAAAATTAAATAACTTGTGAAATAATTTTCCGTACCTTAAAAAATAATATGAAAAATTTCCATACAAATATGTGAATCTCGTGCTAATCGTACTACGTAAATACCATGGAACCAAAAAATTCCATTATTTTAGTTTCCTATAGTTACTAATCGATGTATAAAAAATTGTCTATATTTATCATTATAGATTGACTTGATCATCAACTACATCAAGAACATTGCTCCAATTTTTCTCGGCGTTCTGGGTAACAACGAAATGTTGACAAACAATGTGAATACTGCTATTCAAGTCCTCCAAGGCATCAAAGGCGTTGTTTCGTTGTCAGGTATTTCAGGAACAGGATAAATATGTCAACATAGTGTAAAAATGAAACGTACCATGTATTTTTGTTGTGAAGTACATTAAAAATGAAATATTTTATGATAAAAAAATGTGTCTCGTCTCTAATAATAAAAGACTAAAGTGTGGCTCCTCACCAGCCATCGAAGCGCCACAGTGTGTGAAAATGCCGAAATCGATACTGTAACGAATATTGCCAAACAATACGAGTTAAAACAATAAATAACAAATATTTATACATATAAAAAATACAAAACTGCTTTCCACTCAATACGTAAAATTTCTCCCCACTTTCAAGATTTAACTTTAGGCTTTAAAATAATATCAACTTTAAATATAGGGTGTTCTATAATGAACGGTGGGTTTCACAACATGTATTTTCTGTATTTCTGACACTACACAGTTATGACAACTGAAAGTTTAATAACTGTCTATATTTGAAGTCCAGTTTGAAGTCCATCACTAGTCTGCATAAAGACAAAACTTGAACTTCTAACGCACTTGTCTCATTGCCGAACTATGGTGACACAGATGTCGGACATGCTGCTCAATCGGGTATTTTGTTTATTTTATATTTTATAATGAGACACTCCGAAGAGTAAACAGTTACATAAAAACATAATTAACAAACAACAAATTTCAAGTATAAAGAATATGAGTGTACAACTTTTTTTTAAAAATGTTTACAACAAACATCGCAATGCGAATCCACACAAATAAAAAGTCATTTTCTAATGGCTATCGGTAAAAGATTCCAGCTGCTAAAAACTACATAAGGAAATCTTTTAATTTCTTATGTATATAACTGGTATATAACTGAACTGAAAATAAACTAAAATTTGAATGTGATGAAATGTACACATCGAGGGAATTTTAGTGATGAACAACAAACTTGGACAGTTAAACATCCAATCGAGAGATGTTATAACTGCGTGGTATAAAAAAATAGAGAAAATACATTTCGGCGAACCTCACCACGGTCTTTGGAACATTCTGTATAATGCCAACTTTGTCACAACTCTATAGTGACAAGCAACCTAATACAAATATAAACGAATTTTAGACCACTCTGTACACGACATGACATCAGACCGATTCACTAGATATAATAAGCACTTTGACTCAAATTCTGCATTTATTCTAAAGGAAATCTACTTCAGAAATATAATAAATACGTTTGTCACCATTCCCTATATGACAAAAGAACAGAAAATATGAAAAAAGGAGGACAAAAAAATGCATGAGGGAAAATGGATCTAATGGATCTATATTATGCAACCCATGGAAAATAATTGACAAATGACGACCAATTCAACTATACCGTGATGAAAAAAAATCTAGTGTCAATATGAACAATATGACAAAATTGTTCATATGAGCAAAATTCTATGAAAAGAATGACAATAAAAACACATGCAACGATAAATCATTTTTTTAAATAAAAATTTAACTTAATTTTTATTATCTTCATCCCATAGGAACATATAAACAGCACCAATTACATACATTAACTAAATTTGTTTTATTCAACTAAATAATAACTGTTATTTATTATAAACTAAAAGTAAACCCGTGCCATGCACGGGAGGAGATCACCTGATGGACGGGACTGAAGCGTTTTTCAGACACACTGTACACACATACATACACGTGGCCCATTCTTATTAAGATAAATATTTTATTTTACTAAATAAAACACTTAGTTAAATGCATTAGATAGGTATATTATAAAGCAATCATTAAACAAAATTCTTACAATGCAAACTTTTCATGTGTTTTCACACGTAATACTTTTTTACCACCCTTGTTAATGAAAATATTTATAAAAATCTTACTGTATTATCAAATGGCGCAATTTCCATTTATTTTGTCTTATTTCTGATTGGACGATTTAAAGCTATTCTATTACAATAGTGTTCACACTTTCCTTGTCAATGGTAAATTAAAAAAAATAGCATAAAACAAACGTGTCATAAGTTGTTATTCAAACATTGGCTAATAAACCTATGAAAATTAACAGTAAGTGAAGTTTTTTACTATAGTTTATTATGACATTAGAAACTTTATTATATTTACCAAAGTTAATACGCAGTAAGTAGGGTTAGTCAAATTTTTATAATGTAGTAATCCATGTTGACATTAAACTTATAAAAGTTAACTATTTAGAAATTTTAAAAAACGTTTAAGTGTTCAAATAATGAATTTGTACTGCAACACAGATTACGTTTAATTATTTGAATATATTAGTTGAAATAAGAACAACCTATGTTTAACACGCTTTTATATCTGATAGATTGTATACATATATTTCTATTTTTATTTATTTAAAAAATGTCACGTCTTTTAGAGACAAGAAACTACAAATTCTATTGGCCATATAGACCATACTTGAAAACATTTTCTTTTAAAATGTGTGCACACAGTGCTACGACCTTTGTTTTTGCATGTAAAATGAAGTTTCCTAACAGATAGAGGTACATCATTCCACTGTTTTATTCATACTAATGGAAACCTTGAAAAAGAATATTTTGAATGTACTCCCATAATTTTAAGAGTATATTTTCGATACTCTCTAAAATTTTCACGTTCAACAACTCAAGTTGCCAGAAACGACAAGGGGTGTTTTAAGACTCGACTAATTTCGAGCAATCGGTAAACTAAAACATTTTGAGGAATAGTTAGTAAATGTCGTGTTCGAAGAAAGGAAGAGATTAAGCCAAAGAGAATTTTCACGTGACGATTATAGGCAACGCGAAGGCGCGCCTAATTCTAAAAACAAAATGGAACATCACCCCAGATAGATATGCCATGTAGAAGTATTGAATTCATCTTTGTTTTTAAATAGTTTAATTTTTCCCTATAATTTAGAACTTGCTTCATTCGCTGGTAAACAATAGCAGACGATTGAAACACAGAACAACAAGAGACGAAAAATTGAGACTGTGATTAAACCACAGGCCCGAGATCCTAATTGGAACTGGTTCGTGTCCAAAAGAATTACTGAAAGTGAGACGTTTGATCTTCATGTGATTCAGTTGAAGATCATGTTTTCCACACCCACCTGAAATCTTATCCAAATCTTCTACAATTGATCTATCACAAATGTGATGTTCATTTTTCGGATAATGATATATCAGAATTTTATCATCAATATAGGTAAATAGACGACAAACAAGAGAAAAATCACGTATGCTCCTAGATACAAAACTATAAAAAAGAGTCGCATTCGGACTGTCTTGTAGGACAATGTTATCCGAAGTGGTGCACGTATCTGGCCTGTCTCATATAACAAAGGATTATTTCAACAATGAGAGTAGAAACTCCCAACGCTATGCAAGCTTGTATGACTGAATTCCTATTGAGACAATCAAATACTTTTGAAAGATCAGTCAAAATGATCGTAATGTTATACAAATTTGGATTATATTTTTGTACTAATAGTAGGTATATACAAATTAATAAATTATTACAGGATTTACCATTAGTGATTAGGTGCTTTTTGCAATCCTACCCAACACCTTAACAATGAAACGGAAAGAAGCGATAGGCCGGAAGGAAGTAAAAAGTTTAAAATTTCCGCCTTTATACTTGGCAAAGATGGTGGCTTGTTTAAAACGGTTCGGGTGAACGTAAGTCTTACCAATAAGATAAAAAAGATAACGAACAAATTCAGAAAAGCAAGGAATGAGTTTAGAGACAACTAAAAAGTTGTCTCTAGACATCATCCCTATCCCTACTAATATATAAATAGTAACACCAATTTGACAAAAATCGCATCAATCGAAACTGGAATTACGCAAAACTCGCATCAATTAAAATATCACATTACACAAAGATCGCACTAATTTAAATTCGCATAAATAGAAATTGGCATACATCAAAACTTGCAGAACTCGAATAACTCAAAACTCGCATAAATCAAATATGGAATTTCGCATAAATCTAAATTCGCATAAAGGAAAACAAAATGAAGTGTATTTTTAAAATGTATCTTTAATGTAACTTGTATGAAAACAAAACGACTACTGTAACGTATTCCCATTATCGGTCATGCTCCGTTCCGTGACATTTAAAAAAATAAATAGATTAACATCACACAATAAGGTTTGCACAATGTCATTGTATTTTTGTATTACTTTTTTTCCGTATGTAGAGAAAAAGATTAGGTTAACGATTTTTTCCTAATATTATACCATAATAAAAATCAGGTGGTGTTGTTCTTTAGTCTGTCACCCCCTTTCCTCCTCTAGTTTATATTTTCAAGAATTTATTATTATATTGACGTGTTTTTCACATTGAGTTCAGGACAAAACAATAACAACATTGCGAAATGAGTTTGAATTTAGCAAAATAACACTTCCAATTATAATTTTCTACTAATAGATCAATTTAATCTGGTTGGGCAAATTTTTGTTAAAAATATATCATATTGGATCTATCGCAAACTTTGCTTGCCAAATGGGTCGGAAAATGGCAAAAGTTGGCTCGCGAAGTTGATAAAGGATACAAGAACAATCGTGTAAAGTTGAATGTATTTCGAAATAATCGACAACTTTTCCTGCTTGATAATGAATTATATGACATATTCTCAAATGAGAAGTTCCATACACAGAATAATACATACGCATAACGCGTACGCTACATGAAACTACAACTGTGTAACAAAAGTAAACTGTATCATGTGATCCGAGGAGTATACACTGCAACTACACAAACGGTATTTTATATTTATCATAAACTAATGTCAAACTCTAAAAATAATGTTTTTTTGTAACCTTTAACAGTTAAGTAGTATGTAAAAAATATTTTTGTTTAAAAATTAACCCCTTCGTGCAAAGCTAATAGTTTAGTAAGGCAGTTTCAAGCCAATAACAATCACTATAAACTCGATTATTCGAAATCAAGGTTAATCTGAATTACATCAAATATGTCACTTCGATATAAAAATCGATACATTATCAATAAATATTGATAATTTATCACACAAATAATTGTAAGTTAATACTGTCTTACTGTACATCCATATTGTTCATCAAATGTACACGTTTTTTCCAACGTTGTTTGGTTTTTTATCAATACCAAACCGGCATAAATTCCAGATTATCCGAATTACGTTTATCCAAAATAGGCTTGGTCATTGATTTACTAGCAGAAATTGATATTACAGTATTTTAAAAAACTGTCGTCTGATTCGACTTTCGAATATGCATACGAATAAATTATCAAAGTGAAAATGTCTAATTGTGACCGGCAACGTATAGAATCCAGGCATTAGATACAAATTCTTAACCTCTTTTGGAAAAGTATAAAATCAAGCTTGGAATAATTACGTTATGCAATAGTTTAGATTACTTTTAAATTCATTCATTCATCGACAGGCCCGCTTTGTCCGTGAGGGTCAATAATACATACAAATGTATTATTCCACACGTTGTTAACATTTTTGACACGATATACGGCGCTTATTCTGTACTGTATACAGTAGTGTATATTCCAATACGTAACATTTTCATCTTTTCACCAAATTTCTCCATTTTGTCTTTTTTTTTAGGGCAGATAACCAACGAGACAAACAATGATTAAGCTAACGTTGACGTTTCTCCTATTGGCCACCACGATACCACAACCGGTTGTATCGTTGGACAAAGCCATAGAAAGCATCCTTGGTTTGACCACGAACATGATCAATTCATCAGTCGGCACGGCTAAAAATGCTGTCAACACAGCTAGCAATGCGATGAACCAAATAGTCAACTTTTTCTACTTTATGGCTGGGCTGCCTTTCCGAGCGTTTTCCACCTTTTTTGGTGTCACCGACACGATTATGAATGACAGTCAAAAGTTAGTGATGCTTGCCGGTACGGTTAGTGTCAATTTGGGCACCAGCATTGGGGAGACTCTTGAAGACATTCAAACGATTTCCAAGAATCCACTGTCTGGGAAAAGCCTCGAGACTTTGGTAAATAAAACTTCCAACCATTATTATTATTTTCTACGTGTCTTCTTTCTCGTTGAATATTATATCAAATGACGTCATTGTTAACCTTCTTGTTTTCAATACTCAACTTGAAGCGATGTAGTGACACGTTAAGGGATTTGTTAGGTCTAAGCGGAATTAATCACATTCTGCTTTATTATAGATCAACTTGTCGTGGACACTGAGCAACTCGATTCGGAATGTCCTGACCATGGCAGACAATTTCGGAACGCCCGTTGATCCTTACATGAAAACTTTCGAAGGCGATCTTCAATTACTCATCAATTTTCTGCAAACGATTAAATCTGTGATCGGTGTTGTAAAACAATTTAGCGGTATGTTAGGAATTCATTTATTCGACAATTAATCAGAAACAACAACTGCCAACAGCAGGTTCATGGAATCGTAGAATCATTATTTATGGAGACTGGAACGAATAAAACAATTTCAAAATAAGCCATTATTTTCTTTAAAACAAAAACGAAACTTTGTTTTTTTTTTGGTATAACGTTCTTAGTTCAGTGTTTCTTCGGATGAATTTGTTTTACACTCAACAATGAGCGTGAAATTACGTATAGTAAACTACGTATGACATTTATGTACTAGAAATTAACTCCCGTGATTGATATGATAACCATGGGGTGTCTAAAGTATAGTAGAGTACTTACATCGTTGTAATTTAATTTGCCTCACGTTATGCATTTCATTGTTGTAAATAAAATTGAATTTGCGTTACGCATATCATTGTTGTACTACCTATCATTGTATCATTGTTGTACTAATCTATAAATGACGCTAACGTAACCTATAAACTTAGATGTTTATTAATACTAATAATGTACCGGTATGTTTATTTACAACAATGGGGACCGAAAATGTAGTTTACAGCATCAGCTTAAAAAAAACGACTTTTCACGTGCCAATTTGATCCCTCAAAATTTGATAGATTCACTTATCACGCATGACTAATACCCTACGATACACGAAACCTAGTTAAAAATGACATCTATGATTGAAACATTGAAACTGTTCGAAAACCGTTTAAGACGCCAGATCAATTTGAATAAAAGGCTTTAACAAATAGGTTAATTTAAAAACCTGTGTTTTTTTATAACCTTTTTCACAACCTTGTAATTACTGAAACAAACACGTGGAAATATATTTTTTGGCTGAAATAGGTTAAGTGTTCATTTGGATGGATAAGTTTTATACCCTCAACAATCTGTTCAGGTAATGAGATGGTAGTACACTTTAAGTAGGTAGCAAACTATATATAAGAAAAAAGCGTTTATATTTGAGTACAGTAATGTGTGGTAGCTTGAAATGGCTTAAAATGTAGGTATATCGCCAGCAAACACTTTTCGAGAAAAAATGGAATCTTCATGTGACAAATCTTAGAATTGACTAGACATGGATTCGTCTAAATTTGATACAACAAAATGTTTCACGACCCCAAACACTTTTCGAGAAAAAAAGGAATCTTCGTGTGACAAATCTTAGAATTGACTAGACATGGATTCGTCTAAATTTGATACAACAAAATGTTTCACGGCCCGAAAAACTTCACTTCAGCTCTGTAGATCATCGGGAATCTATATAAGAAAAAAGCTCAACTCGAAGATGTTGAACCTTTTCAACCTCTGAGGAAGTTAAATAAAAAAGATTGAAATATAAGGTTGTAATAACCATTATTTATAAATGACCTTAAAAATTATTTAGAAAGTCAATTCATTTTATTTATTTGTTTAATTTTATTACGGTCAAGTGACCACTAGTACCAAGTGCAAAAAAAAAAATACATTACATAAGAATAAACAGAGAAAACAAGATTAAAAAGTTCATCACAGAACTACCCTTAAATACACAACTGCACAATCATGTTGTATCGAAAAATAAAAAACCAAAAAGAAAACAATGCAATAGACCAATGATACAAAAATCTATTCAACAACAAATATTTATAAATGTTGTTTCTCTATTGTTTTCTTTTTTGTGTTTACAAAATCTACATATTTTGTAAATCATCTCTGGAAATTTATTTTCAGCTGTATGGTCTTTGACCGCTCAATAAGAATAAATAAATAAACAAATAAATAAATAAATAAATAAAATGAGACCAACAAACTTTTTCAATAGATGCTTATCACGAGCTACTGGTATCGATGCATATTTGCGAATACGATAAAGCAAGTGGTTCTAAACTTCAAATATATTGAATGGATAACAATTCCTATTTCCAGCCTTCCATAGCTGTTTTAAGCAGCCGCCATCCAGTGCATTGCAACACAACTTTGGGAACCCGTCTACATACAACTACAGGATTTGGGATGTTTGACAAAGAAACCCAGCATTTCAAATTGACTGAAATCCGTATAATTAAACGTATGGCTGTTGCTCAAACGAGAATAAATCACATTATCAAATTGTTCACCATAATGATTCAAAGGGTGGCCAATGTTTCCTATAAATCTGAGCACTTCCTTGAGTCGAGTATACAGAATAATTTGCTCAAAATTTAGAATTTTTAATCTTTTGCAATAAGCTGTGATAGAACTATATCGAGAAATCTTAAACAACAGGCGCAGGATATTGTTATATGCAGTTTTCACCTTCTGCATACGAAATTTTGAAGTATTGGACCACACAATTAATCCATATGTTAGTGAAGGAACAATTTTTGACTTTATCAAAATAATTTTTTTCTTTTGTAAATAGGGATGGTCGCAATATCTTAAATAAGAAAACGTTCCTATTAATTTTCTTTACTGTTTGTTCAATTTATCTACTAAAGGATAAGCTCCCGTCAAAACACACTCCCAGTAGGTTAATTTTATCTATCTCAGAAATTTGACCATCAAAAATAATTTTCTTGGTCTTTAACTGATTGAGTTTCATATTTCTCTCATTGAACCATGAAATAATCTTATCTTAATCTCTTTGAAGAAGAAACTCAGTCACATGAAGTTCATACTTGGAATAATTAATTAATAAAAAATATAATTATAAATTGAGTTTAACTCAACTCCCAATAAATCATTTGAGACTTAAGCATCGAAAGAGAAGCCGCCATGGAAGTTCCTTGAATGATTCCTCTCACTGATTTAATACGGGTATCCTCCAAACAGCCAATTTGAAAATAAAGGTCTGACAAATAGTCAGTAAGCAGATGCATCGTATGACTTGAATCTCTCAACAAGAGAAGTTGTGAGATGATCACAGATCTAGGAACCGTATCGTATGCCGATCCGTAGACAACATAATAGTTCTAAAATTATCCTGTCTAGCGGATATAATGTAGTCATACATTTTCTGAATCATTAAAATCGCTGACTTATCCTTCCCAGTCCCAAAAGCATTGGTGGGTGACGTCAATTGAACAATCTCTTTAACTTCACGAAATAAAAATTTGTCCGCTAATTTTGACAAGAAAGGCAGACATGCAATTGGTCTGTAGGATGCAATAGAATCCCGAGAGCCAGACTTATAAAGCGGAAAAATAGTTGCCGTTTTCCATTAAGTTGGATAAGTTTTAGTATTATCAATTTCGATAATCATGTAAATCAACAGTTCAATATAGTTAGTGGGTAACTTGGAAATAATTTCAGAATTAAGAAATTCATGTAGATAATAACTCTTAGTGGCCTTAACCTTAGACAGAGTGAATCAAAATCAACCAAGGAAATAGTCAGGTCCTTCTTAACACCTGAGAGGCCAATGTCGACAAAAGCCAGTTTTTCATAACGACCAGCCCCTAGTCCTTGTAGATCATTACACCAATTTAAAAACCATTAAACTGATCTGTCGGCTATTGAAGTTTCTTAGAGTGTCTGTACCCTGAAAACAGGAACCAAAGTATCGAAACGTTACCAGCGCATAGTATACAGTAGTTTAACAAAACTACTGTACCAAAAAAGACTTTTAAAAAAACAGCAAAAGTTGCTTCTTAATTAAGTTTCTTTGTCATACAGAGTCTAGTGCTCTAGTCCCACAACGCATAGTCCATTGGACCATGGTTCCTACCAACTATACTACCAACCAACATGACTGCTCCTAGTGAGCATTCCGGTAAACAAATCGGGGTCAATCGTGTCAGGCTTCCCTACAAGCCTTGCTCCTTTCATCGCTTTTCCGCTTTACCGTGCTAGGCTTCCCTGCAAAACAATGTAATCCGCCAATATCGAACTTCCCTGTAAACATATCGGGGTCATTTCAAGTTAGGTTTTTCTTCAAACATAAAACTTTCTATATATTGAACATGCTTTTCTGCAAACAGATTGGGATCAAATCTAAGATGGATGAGCTTCTCTGCAACTATTACACTTTTGAAATATCTTTCCTGCAACAACGAATGGGAGATAACTGTAATGCTTTCCTGCAAAACATGAGTGTTTCAATTCAAACTTGAATGTTTGAATTAAAACACCTAAGTGTTTCAACTTTCAATTCAAACTTTGCTGTAAACTTGTCGGGTAGTTTTAGGCTTTTCTGCAAATATAGGTTCTCAGGATCAATTAAATTGGCCTTTCTTACAAACACAGCGGTTCCATTTAAAAGCTTTCCAACACACAGTATAGCCTACTGAGTATAACCATGATGAGCTTTCCTGCAGAACATCTTTTGTTACGCTTTTTCAATAAACGAGGTCGCTGTTGACCAATTGTATAAAAAAAAAGAACTTCGTGTAAACATATAAAAAATTATAAATAACACATATAAATAACACTATAAATTATAGAGATAGACATGGCGTTTCCCAATGGCTTATTGCTCCTTATGAGTGGCGTGAAAACTAATAAAATAAATGATTTTATGTAAAATAGTTTTAAAACACCGAATATTTTCAGTGCTGTCGCTTAAATATGACACGGAGTATAAAATGCTTAGTAATAAAAAAATAACGCCCTGTTAGATAACATAACCCATATAAGATTAGTGATGTTTTAAACTGGTCAAAATTTATGGTGACTAAAACTCATTTTTATCTTTGTAAAAACATAAATTTGAAAATATAATGGATACCTTTTCTCTAGATAAACAGCCAAAATCTTTTCACGGACGATGTCGTAAAAAAAGTAGAATAAAGATTTTACGAGAAATTAAAATCGAATTTAATAGCAAAGAATAGCATTGTGTTTCGCTGTATTTTGGCATATGCATCGTTTCAAACTATTAATCCGAGCTCTTAACCTGAAACATCATAGCATCAGAGGTGAGTAAAGTAAAAAATTTAAGATATACCGTACAATACACACGATGAGCACTTTACAAATTTCAAAACTTTATCAATATATTGTAAAATGAGCATAAAAAATGCATATTTACATGTATAGTTACAAACCGCACAATAATAAAATATTCTCGCATATAACGAGCATCAATGGAAATTGCTGTACTATCATCTCATACTAACAAAACCGGATACAGTATAAAGTCTTGTTATTCTAGAAACGTCCGACGTCACTTTGTTTTCCAAGAAATCCAATCAGCGTGCATTTAAGTACTGTACCGGTATAATATAAATAGTTATAAGGTTGTTACACTATACTATACTGTTTATTGTACTGTTGACTGAAAAAAGGATATCATGCTGTAACTGTTGTACAGTGTTAATAACTTGCATTAATCACGGACTTTGTATAAAAGTAAATCATGCTTAGAATATACAGGGTGTCCACAATGAAATCTAAACGTTTTTATCACATGCACTTTGAAGGAAAATATGTATATAACTAAATAGATGGAGATGATAATAAACGTACTAGAATTTCACATAAACGATTGCGAATGTAAAAGTTTAAATATTTTCTTCATAAAAAATAAAGTGTTTCTTTGTCGCTTTTATGTAGTGTGAAATATCGCAGGTGTTATCAACCACCATGAAATCACATACAACAACTTTATGCATCGGACTTGTCATTCTCATTTCGCTGAACTTCATTGTAACTTTGAAAGAACCCACGTCAACAGTCATTACGAAAACAGCCGTGTCCAACGCCGATGGACCTTTAGATGCAGACAAAATCGGTCTCAAAGATCCTATGAGTCGAGGTTTTATCAGGATTATAAACATCATTATCAACCTTGTGATCGAACAAGGACTGTCCATTTCTGACGGCATCAAAGAAAAAAGTGTCGGACTTGCTGTGAAATACAAGGCAATCTTGGTCCAAGTTGTCGACTTGTTTAAATCCGTTCCAACTACTTTGGACGAACTAACCGAAAAAGTGAGTAGTCGACACTCAAGATCTAATTTTTAACCAGTAAAAATTTTAAAAATAACTTTTGTTTTACACCTTCACGACGTTTCGTCTCCCTCCTACTCGGGCTTCAAAAAAAAACAAACTATAATGCCTCAAGGAGGGAGGCGGAACGTTGGTGTAGAAATACTGATATTCTACCCGGGGTATAGACCTACTATATATATATATATATATATATATATATTTTTTAAAGTTATAATATACAATTAACATTTTATTTTGTAATCTTAGTTATTAGCACTAAAATCAATCCTGGTGGGCATGGATGGTTTATTCGAAGAATTCACTGATATTGGCATACCCCTTAATTTGGTTCCAATCATCGCTACCATGCGACTCGGTTTGTCGGCGAGCCTTCCAGCTATCGGAGCTATTGTTAAAACCTTACCAGCTCTCGGAGCCATTAAAAGAGAAGTTGACAATGTAACAGGCTGATCGTCTTTCACCCACCACAGACTAAAACTTATATTTAAATCTAATGTTCATTGTATTGAAACAGTCAAACTCTTACAACTATGAATCTTTTGTAGCTATTAAAAGTTCATGATTTTAAAGACTACTTTGCTATGAGAAGATCATCATGCTTCTCATAGGTATTTCCGTATCAAATTTCACTGGATTACGTCACTGAATTAGTTTGAAAGTGATAACAAGGAAAAGTAGAAGCCGAGAGCGAGTGAATCACTCTGTACTTGTTTGTTTGTTTGTTTCATTATACACAGTCCAAGATGGGGACCAAAAATACATAATCAACAAAACAAAAAGACTAAACAGAATAAGAATCAAAAAGCCAATAAAAAATTCTTATATAAAACAATATAAAATCTTATAGAATCAATGTAAGTAAGCTCAAAGATTGTGGTTAACATATTGAAAGATATCACGATTTCTGTTCTTAATTTGAACCTTTGACATAGACCTGTGCAACTGCTTTCTTATCCTGAGAGGCATTAGGTTTCAAGGATCAAAACAAGGAAATAAAGAAAATGCCTCAAAAGCTTACAATCACGAATCGATGGAATAATAATTTATACGAATTCGTATTACGATGATAAGAAATATTTAAATTTAAATTTGAATTTTAAACTGTAAAGCCCATTTTACAGGTCAAACTTTTTCAATCGAATTCCAACGGACTTCAACCGTTTTTCTGACGTCATGCACACATTCGGGCAGGTTTCAGTGCATTTGGTGTGTTTCGTTGTTGGACCGAAAGCACGAAAACGCGCCCGGAAAATGTGTATGACGTCTGAAAAACAGTTGAAGTTAATAAAATTTGATTGAAAAAGTTTGACGTGTAAAAATGGGCTTTATGAAATAGAACTGTTACACGATGTTGTATTTCAACGAGAGTTTGTTGTATCTCTCGTCGATTTTATTTCCAATCGGTAATTTTTATGTGGCAAATTCATGGGCAAATCTGGCAATTTTCGGATAACAGTAACGTCAGCCAACCAATTTTTATTGGTCGGGCAACAAACCTGACGTCACGTAGTTGTCAACAGATTGCTCAATTCTTGCCTGTGACAGGAGCAGGGATACCGAGTACTTAAGTACCGAATACTTAAGTACACGTAACAAGTACATTTTAAGTACTTGGTACTTGTATT
>JAQIWH010002524.1:0-24076 GCA_034695005.1 Cryptops parisi | reverse complement strand
TAGTTCTAAGGAGGTATCTCTACTAGCATATCACTCTGTTAGACGGTGTACTAGCTACAGGGAGGTACCTTACTACTGATGGCAGTGGTATTAGTAATCCTTTCGCTCGCGGTGGGGTTACCCTTAGTAGTGGAGCGCGGATAGTTATCGAATAGGATAGTTAATTGGGAAGCGGGAGCCATTAACGCGTGTGGTGGTGGGTTACCGATTGGGCGCTCAACGCGAGCTTTTGGAGCTGAAAGAGAACGACAACAACAGAACAGGGATTGGGGGGAAAGTCCCCGCAGCCACCACGATCGCTTCTTTAATCGACTTGAGGTGCGAACTATTCCGGAGGAAGAAGCCTCATCCGCATCGTTGACGTGACGATGGTGATATTATTCTAACGATGGCGGAGAAAAGCGCCTATCGGCGAGGTGCACGAGGTCCCAGTGGGAACGGCGACGATCGCGAAATCGGGCTTTCGACTCCCCCGAGCTGGGAAAAAAGTTCCACGTCGAAAAGAAAGAAAGGTGAGATGACGACGACGGTCGCTTTCGCCATCGCCATTAGCACCCATCGGGAGAGGATTTTATTCCCGATAGTTTACCCGAGAATTCCCCAGAAACTCATTAAAGGCCTAGCGCGGTGACGGCCACGAGGCGTGAAACGAAACTCAATTAAAATCCCATTATCCGTGGTCGTCGTTGCGTTCGATCGTAACACACACACACACATACACACATGTCCTCCTTCCCCCTCTTTCTTTCGCTTTATTCTACATTTACCTTGCCACTGCTCTTTTTTTTGCTGATCTTGTTTGAAGTTTACGCATCGTGGGAGTTAACGTGAATGGTTATTCCAATCTTCGAGGTTGTTTGAGCATTGCACCATTGGCATTGATGGTTCGCGTCAAAAACACGCTTCTGGTGTGCTATACAGTACAAGAGAATGACTTTGACTTGAGCTGTTGGTTTGGAATTATGAGAATGTAAGCACATTCAAACCTTGTTGGCGGACTCTGTGTAGGGATTTGGTGTTGAAACTTGAGCAGTCGATAAATTGAATCGGGTTGAGTGGTTTCAATGACACGCTATTTGATATTTGGATTGACACCACGCGAATGGACTTTCCTCGCGGGTGTCTTTTCACGAGGGATGAATTGTACTATTGTAACGATGGAGTTTGATCATTAGAGTAATAGGGATTTGAAGCCTTTCAACAAGCCTTTCAATTCAAGCCTTTCAACTTAGCTGCAACGCTCAGTATGAGCGTGATTATTAAATGGAATTGAAAACGGTGCTTAAATCGTCAATGTCAAAATTCATTTAAACGTTGTAAAATAAAGTTGTACCAATTAGTAATTGTAAAATGTCCATACGATTTAGAGCTATAGGGATATTAGACTTATTCTTTTTTATTTAAAATTTATTCGATCCAAAATAGTTCAATAGTACAAACTAATGTACAGCACAAAAGTCAACCGGTACAACAGAAAAGAAATTCATGTACAAAATGTATGTAGAAATGTTATTCGAAATATAGTTTGTGTTTGTGAATACGATTATTAATTGAAAGAAATATAAAAAGCAAAAGTTAAAGTTATAGTTATGGTCTATACTACAATTTGTATTAAGAAGATGACAAATCCTTTCTTTGTTTAAATCGTGCCCTGAGTTTGTTAATTTTTGTTTGTTCACATTGTTGGGATGGAGGCTAGTTGCTCACACTCGCGCTGTTATTATTATTTATTATTATTAATGTAATTAATATATGTAATTAATTTAACTAAAAGAAAAACAATACTTCGTATGTCGCATGCGTATATGAGAAAATGGGTAACGAATGTAACGGTACTTTACATTGTCTTATTGCGAGTAAGGAAAATTATCATCATCCATCAAAATAAGTTTCAGGTTATATTTTTCCGTCAGGTCTCTTTACACGCCAGTTTTAGGTTTATACTACACCACACCCAGTTTTAAGTCTATACACACTCAGGGTTTTTTATTTTTGTATTCTTACTTTTATCTCTTCGGGATGCTCGATAAAATATAAACTACATACATTTTTAAACGAAACACTCAAGCGATGCGAAATTACTACACAACGTTTTTCTGCGAATTTATAGGTCCACGCCACTATTTTCATCTCTCAACGTCGTGTCAATTCCATGATATGGACGTTTGAAGTTCAAGATTTTGTTATTGAGTGGTTGTGTGAATGATTATTAAATTATTTTTTTAAATCAACGTTTTCCATTTTCAAGTTTTCAAAAATGAAATTTATTACCTCTTTACGTTCGAAAACTTTCTTTCCTTTGTTTTTCTGACAGCTGTATTGGAGATTTTATATATTTTAAAAAGAAATTGAGCTACCATATTTTACATTGCAATTGATTTTATTACCATTGTTGTGTAACATCATTTATTTATTTATGATGTTATTATTTTTATGATGATTTTATGATGTTTTTATTTTGATGATGTTATTTATTGTTATGATGTTGTTGATTGATGTTATGTTATTTGTGTTGATTGTCCCTAAGGGACGTAAAATTGCAAATAAATGAAGGTAGCATAGTTACCACTTAGTAACAACATTATGCCACGGTGTTTTGAATCTATTGTTAGGTTGTTTAATAGGTCAATAAACACCCTGCAAAAACAAAAACCCTACTGTTGTTTTAACAACAGCCTATACCTCTTCGAAACAATCCATGTGCAAAGCACGGGCTTTATGACTACGTATTTCACTAATCTGTAATAAATCTATTAAGTGTGAATAATCACCAATGTGACAAGTGTCCGAATGAAGATCAACAACTTAAAACTTCTACAGCTGACTGGAATTTTTTCTGTTTGATCCCGTTTCTGAATCGTGACAAATAAACAAATAAATAAATAAATACCATCACAAATGTGCATAGAGGTCACCGTGCGAAGAATGAGTTTTTCTGCCAGTTATGGTGTTATGAAGTAAAATTTCAATTCCATTTTGGATGGTTAACACTGAATCTCATCGGGAACAGTGTCATTTTCCTATTAAAATATTGGGTACTTATTCAAAATTCGCTCTTGCAAGGTTTTCTTTGGTCTCAGTCAAACGGTGGAATGGGTTACCCGTATCAATTAGAACACTGCCCTTTAATTGTAAAAAAAAATCAGTGCCAAAATATCTGTCTCCATTTTAAACGAAAATGTTTTATATATTGTAAAAATATTTTGTAAAATTTTCTGTAACATTTGTTTGTCTTTATGAGACGTGAAATTATAAAATAAAATAAAATAAAATTTTATATTATATTTTGGTCCAAATGCATCACTCGAGGTGTTTATTCTCGACGAGCGTGTTCTTATGAAATTGATATGGTTAGAAAATTATTTAACATCTGAGCGACAAAACTATTACGATGACACGTTGTACGTCGGCTTACCACAGCAAACATTCGTGTCGTCTTAATGACAAGTCACATTTTAAGCAAAGAGAAAATCATTTCATACGAAATTAAAACGGATGCTTTGCTCGCTAGGCAAAGAGTTTTCTATCAGCATTCATAAAAATGGAACATGATTAACGAATCACACATAGAATCAATTTATTTTATTTTATTTTATTTTATTTTACTTTATTTATTTATTGTTCGAGTGCGTCTCATAGAGACAAAAAGTAAACAAATGAGTAAATTGTAGAAACAAACAGATTACATAGTAAATACGTATACAGATTTTAAACATACAACGCATCCGGTTCATTTAATGAGTGCTGACTCAACTAATATTGAGTGTACACTCGTGTTGACACTTCATGGGTAGTTATAAACAATTTCGTTATTTGTTTCGCTAGTGTTTGTTTAGAATAAAGCATTGTGTTAGTTTGTTTAGAATAAGGCATTAGTGTGTGTATCTAAGGGGAACCTGGGCGAGTTGCGAGTAGAACGGTTAGTGGTTTTTGGGGGTGTATCGCAGGGTTGACTTTGAGGGCTATCTATTCGATTTGCGCGTCATATGCTCACGATAGCGAAGGGTTTTGCATTTTCGTATTAAAGTAAAATGAATACCGATTCGGGTTTCTCTTTTTGTCTTCGAATGAGGAATGTCGTTTGCCGTGACCATCGCGAACTACGGTGGACGTTGTCGGCGCGTGCCATTGTCGTTGTAACGCGTTGACGTCAGATCGTTCGAATTCGATCAGTGAGTGTGTTGCTCGTTAACGAACTGGTGCTGATGGGCTACTACTTGGTGGTGGGTGTTGATGGGGGGAGGACGACTCGAGTCGCGTCGTCGCTCTTTTGTCAGCTCGTCAGCTGGTTTGGTGGCATCGATCGTTTGTCGTGGCGTTGGACGAGGGCGATAACGACGCGCGAGGTGAGTTGACGGTGGTCGGTGCGGCTGATGGACTCGCGTCCGTCCGTCTCTCGTGTCATCGCCCTCGGTGGGGAGCCTCGGCTGCTCGTGGCCATGCTCAACAGTGTCCCGGATGACGTCCGGATTGACCCGTTCCGATATAAGACTCCTTTTTATCGACCGTTTTACGAGCGTCGTTCCACGCGCGTGGGAGGAAGCGTTGGCTACGAGACACAAAAAGGCTCCTCGATTTGGGGTTGTTTTTTTGTGTGTGTGTTTTTTTTGGCTGGTATTCTTCTATCTCTTCCTCCCCTCTCGTTCCCTTTCGTTCCTCGTTTCGTCCCCGAAGCGATCGTATCGACCGATTTTCTTCGTCGCTATCGGGCGGGCGCAGATACCCGGAAAATTTGTTTCACGCGCGTCGCCAGATGGAAGAAAATCAGGCCCAGGTCTTTTTTTTTTCTTCTTCTTCTTCTTCGGCCTTCGACGTTCCATCATTTCCTAGCGAGATGGGAGTGTCGTCGTCGCTCGATCGACTCTGCTGCTACCATGGCTAGCGATTCGCTTTTCCAGACATCACCCCCGCTTGGAAGGTTTTTTTTTCCTCCTTCTTTTTTCGTCATTTGGAACGAGATGGAAAAAGGATGGTTAGTGGTCGTAAGTGGGGGGACGAGAAGATACCCAACGAGAAGGAAAATTCTTTAAGGTCGTGGTCACGTCGTTTGGCTGCTTCAACGACGTCCGGTGCGAGACGCGCGAGCGAGCTTCGGGGATGAACGCGATGCCACGCGGAGAAAGTCGTTCGTAAAAAACCGCACCGTTGGATTTTCTCAGTCAATCCCAACTTAATGTTAAGCTCGGTTTTTTTTATGACGATATCAATCGGTATTTTATTTTACAATATGTATTACTTTTTTTTTTGTTAAAAATGGTGCACGATTTTTATCTCTCATGTCACCTCTCTCTCGACTCGGTTTTATTAAATAAAAAAAAATGATGATGCCGATAGCGGTGACGAGGATGGAGGTAACTTGTCGAATTTTTTGGCGTCGCGGCAATCAAATTTTTTTTCTCTGATGGCGGTTATAACGGGTATCTTCATCATCTACCGTGTTTTTCCCCGTGCGAGTGTGAAAACGTGTGGGAAGGGCGACGCGATGAGGACTCCTTTTCGATCCTATCATCACCCTAATCGAGCGGTGAAGAGGAGCGTGAAACTGCTGCCTGTGCTCGTCGTCGTCGTCATCGTCGCGAGAAACCGAGAGAAAGTGAAGGGTGCCAATAACGCCTAACAACCGCGTCGTCGACGGTGGCAAATCGAAACCCCAACGTGTCGGTGCTTCGTCGTCACTCGGCGTGTCGTCGTCGTCATCTTCCACGTGGAAGAGATTTTTATTGAGCAAAAGAAGGGGATGAGTTTGTCGACCGCGTTGTGTTGGCTCACCCCGTAGAAAAGAAGCAGCGCTCTCCTCGCCGCAACGTTATTGGCAGTTCCTTATCGTTCGAATGATTGTCGTAGGGTCGTCGATGAAGGGGTCAGCGACCTCGACACGGGGCGAGTCACCCCTTTCGCCGCCGATTTTCCTCTTGACTGGCGGAATAGAGATGCCATGAAATCGAAGCCCGATGGACCGGAGTGGCCAGTTGTGCATCCTGCGCTGCCTAGCCATGCGAATTTTGGCTCCGACGCTTCGATGGTCGCGATCGTGCGCGTGCTGTGGGCCTGGAGAGAATGGGGGTGGTGAACGAAGAGGAAAAGGGTTGAAAGCGAATTTTTTTTTTTTATATCTTTTTTACTCTCTCGTGCTTCGAAATAGGAAAAATTGTTTGGTTTTCCATTTCGCGTCTTCTTGACGTCGACACGCGATGTCGTTACCGTAGCAACGTTGCTCCTTATGCTAGCGTTTTTCAACGAGGCAACAATGACTTTTCAGCCACGTCACGGGATACATATGACATCAATTGAAGGGCTTCGGGTAATATAATGATAAGTCATATTTTTCTGAAACTGTTCAAGAGAGCCATTTTTCTAGTGAGAAACTCCATAGAGTATCATACTGAGAAACAAGGTGATTCTCTGTATCAAGCTGTCATTTTCTGGAAAATTCAGGAAGTGGTAAAGTAACAAGCTAGAAACAGTAATGAAGAACAGTTTAATGTAAAATTGTCGTGTTTGGAAAAAGTGTCACTATTTTGCCTTTCAATTATTTTGTCTCAACTTGATGATAATTAAGAGTACATCGTATACTCTATTCAATCGTAAGTTTAGCCACTTTGGTTCGATAAAGATTATATGTTGCTTTTTTGTTTTCTCGTTCAGTATCTTTGAAGGGATTCCTCGACACGTTTTCATTTCTTTTTTATTTTATATTTATCTTCCCTGGCAGCATAACTTTGCTTTCGTTGAGTTCTTTGACGCGGAGGATGCCGCTGTATTTTGAGGTGTGGAGAATGTTTTTGTTTTTTTATATTACGTTTTTGTTTTGTTTTTCGTCTTTCACTTTGTTTGGCTGGAGAAACAAGCTGGTTTCGCCAGTGAGAAAGAATGGAACGAAAAGGAGAAAGAGAGAGGCTTAGGGGGGGAAGAAGCAACTCGGTTTGTGGCTTGAAGTGGCTCGGCCACTTTTTCTTCTTTTTCCGGTGCCTTTTCTGCTTGCCTTTGGGATGACGGGCGCCAAACGAGCGTGGAAAGAGCTAGCTTGTAACGTGTACCCGCCGAGTAAAAGAGTAAAAGAAAAGGGAGAGAGGAGAGAAAACGAGAGAGAAAGAGAGAGAGAGAGAGAGAGAGAGAGAGTGAGTTAATTTAGTGTGCCGTTGCGCTCAGGTGCGTCGAGCGGGTCGATAACAGGCGGCAAAGGGTTGAAGAAGCCGAATCACTAGACCAGTAGCACTGCTAGTCATAATAAGAAGATGAGGAGATGTTTTTTCACTGAAAAATCGGACAATGCGAATGAAAAGTACGGGTAGATTTGACGTCACCCAGCGCCACTGCTTTTGGTGACTTCGTCGCCTCGGGGTCAAAGTAATTGTTGTTTCCTGTTTTTCACCCACTCTCTTCTGTCTTAACCAGCCGAACGGACTTGAACACCATTGATAGAGAGTTGCATGTTGAGGCGTAGTGGACCAAAAGGAGGCGTGGTCAACGAGAAGAGCGATGGCTAAACGACACGGACTGTTGTTGCTGAGGGTGGTGATAAACGAACGAGCTGAGAAGGACGATGAATCACTGACAGTGAAATAAGAATGTGTCGTACTTGAAATAAAAATAAAAAAAATTGAATCTGAACTTCGTGATTTAAAAGTTAGGCTTTCGGAAGTGGTGTCACTTCCTCGTGCGTGGAGCAAATTTAGGAGTTTAATTTCACCAATTCACTTAAAACTCGACGAATGTAAATGTTCGGCTTTCTGTTAACGAAAGAAGGGTTACCACGGAAACGAAAAGGAGCGAGTAGCGTATTGAATAATTTCTTTCACCTATTTAATCCAATCTCAGTTTTCCATTCGTCTCAAATGAACAGCTGTTGGATTTCAATTTGTATCTCTTTAATAGTTTCCGGTGCATAAGTGAACAGTTTGACAAACCCTGTCGCACGGGTTTCGATCACTCTCGGCGAAGGTTACAGTTTTCTCATAATTAAACACGCGCTGTTCAACCGTCGAAGCGTGAATAGGACAATCGATCCATAGTGAACTAACTCACTTTTTACGTTTTCTGAGTTAATGCATGACATGAGATCATTAAGTCGTGATTTATGCATAGACCAAAGAATTATATTACTTGATTATTTAGAGAGAGTTACGCAGCACTATTAACTAATCGGGATAGTATGCAACCTTATGGACAACTCACACGTTGGACAAACTATTTTTAATCTAACCCTAGGGGTAACAGATGTGAAAGTTAAACGTGAATGGTTTTATAACTGTATATACAGTAGATAAGTTTTACATTTGTATTTTCTAGTTTTGTTTGTTTTCCTTTTAATTATTTATTTATTTATTTTTACTTTTATTTATTATTGGGGATTTTTCTTATTTTATTTGTCATTATGTCTCTTTGGGATGAATAAAAAAACAACAAACAAAAGTATTGTTTGGTCTTAAACGGTTAATTAACCATTACTTCTTTTTTACTTATGGCGGTATGACACGCCCAACTTTACCACGATTTTACTACGATTTCACATTTGTTTCACAATTGTTTTTCACCCTTGTTTTTTTGGTTCTTTTGGACCGTGTAAAATAAACAAATAAATAAATAAACATTGCGATTCCTCTTCAACTCGCTACTGGTGACGTCATTTGTGGCATTTTTCGGTTGTAATCTCGAGTTGAAGAACGATGTTGTGGACGAGCCACAGAATTTGAGTTAGTTGAATTGGAGCTAGCCAATTACGATGTAGTTCGATCATGTGGTTCGACAGATGTGTTTTTTAAAGAATAATCAAGTAACTTTTTATTCTTCATGTTCACTCTGATGAATTTTGTAATATATTTGTTTATTGTAAACTGTCTCAATGAGATGTGAATCTTGAGAGAAAAAAAACAACTCTACCACTACTATAACTTTAATACACCGGGTGTTACTATAACTCTTGTAACTTATAATTTTATAACATATTATAATTTACAATATTTAATTTCAATGATGTTGATGTCGAATACATTATACTCCCCAACCCTAGGCTACATTTTAATCTCAAATAACCATCGTCGAGTTGTGATGTCAGAGTAATCAATATATCATTTTCACTAGGGTATTAAAATGCTTGTAAAATTTATTTGTGGGTCGCTTTTTATACTAAAACATGAATACTTAGGCTTATAATACGCATCGTCACGGTTTGCTTACAATTGAAGTTGATCAAGTCACTTGTAACTAGAAACAGTGAATGTTGCAACTGTGATTTTTCATGATGCCGTCGTCAGAATCGAAATTAAATTGTAATTAAAAATCGCAGTAATGTTGAGCGTGTCATAGCGTCCATAAAATGTAAAATTTATTTTCTGGCAAATTTATTTATTTATTTATTTTTTAATTAAACAATCCACTAGTGATCAAATACATAGATATGCCACCTGGGTTAAAGTGGTAATAAGTCAGCAGAATGTAAAAGGATACAAAAGAAAAAATTACATCCAATTTGCGTAAGCGCTGGGATAATTCATCCCAGCCATACAAGGCATTAAAAGGAAATATTTTTAGGGGAAGAGATAAAATAGAATCAGGCGTGTCTAAGTTGTGTGTTGTGTTACAAACAACTTAAATGATGCAGTACAGCCACTGCGAGTTGACGGCCTGCGGGACCTCCAAGTCGAAAGATAAAAAGCAAACGGTGCTTTACGATTAGTGTGATAGAAAACGTTGATCTAAAATCGATCGTTTTGGTGGCGTTGCAACGGCTTTTATGTTGCAGACGGAAGAAGATGGTTTAACGATGGCGCTAGCGTTGTCTTTTGACTTTTTTGTTGTGGAAGATCGTCGGTGAAAGAAGCAGTCGTTCGTTGGGAATACGTCACCCTTTGTCGTTGTCTTCCCCGGGGGATACGACCGGCAGTTGACACTTTGCTGCCAAGGTGCGTCGCTTCCACCCGAAGGCGAGGTGCAAAATTGAGAGGAAATTGTCTCTCTTGTTTTTTCGCATCGTCGACGAATTGCTGTCTCGTCGCCGCTTTTGTTTTTTTTTTTGTCACCAAAATGGTTTTTATCCGCCCCCCGTACTTTTTTTTTCTCTCTTTTATTTTTCTCTCCTTGTTTCCTGAGTCGGAAGACGACATTTCTTCTCGAGTCGGGGGTTTCTTTACTATTTTTTTCGTAGGCGACCGAAGGCACCGCCACGCGTTGCCACGGAACCAACACGTTGCGACACCGACGTTGACGACGTGTCGTTTCGAAGTTGATGGAAGAGCCCCCAACCCCCGCACTGTTTTTTCTTCTTCTTCTTCTTCTTTTTCTTTCTTTGAGTTTTTCAAGAGCGACGGTGTCGTCGAGTGGAAAGAGAAAACTGACAAAACGAACGAATGTTGACGCTATGGTTTGGTGGATGAGATCGGCACGATGAAGTTGTTTTCGTTTGTCGAGTTGTAGTTTTGTGGGGGAGGGAGTAGCGTTTTTTTGCACAATTACTTAACCGGTTGAACGGCACACGCTTGACGAGGAGATTTTCAACGCGACAGACTCTGTGGACGTGAAAGGTTTTTCTTCTGTCGGTCGTTGATGAGACCATTTTAATCGTTTAAGGGTTTTTGGTTTCCATGGTGTTGTTGTTGTTGTTGTTGTTGTTCTCTTAGCGTTTTGCTTTTCTTGAAAGGCTCCCATTTATTTTCACTAGCAAAGGTAAAGGGATTTGGGTCGAGTTGTTGCTGGAGTTTTTCATCTACCGTCTGGGATCATTTTAAGCACGAGGTTGCGAATCCCGGGAGCTCAGCTGGGAAGCTCGGTTTAAACTGTTGTAGGTCGACGCGAAAGACGCAGGGATTAGGTCACGATGGAACCGACGATGGAAAAGGTCGACATCGATTCCCACCCCCTGCACGGAGGAGTAAGCAACGCACATGCGCCATTCGTGGATGTTGTCTAGTTAGACTTCAATAAGGCAGTGGACCACGACGATATAAATAGAAGAAAAAAAACACAGGAAAAAGGGGGGGTGGTGGGACTTTTGATCCGTCTCCACTATCGATCCGACTTAAATAAGAAAGGCTTATCGGAAAGGAACGCGTCCCCGTTGGCTTAGAAGTTGTCTGAACGGAACAGGGGGGGCCAATTTGAAATTAGGGTGGGGTTGGGTGCTCTTTCATAAAAGGAAAATGAAGAATTGCTTACCAATTCGGGTTTTTCCTTCGGTGAAAGAAGCTAAGAAGAATTTTCAATATCTTGCTCTTTTTTTTTCCTCCTCCTTCCTTGGCTGCCATATGGTGATTAAACCATCGCGTGCTTGAGCCCATCTTGGGGAGGGTGTGCTCGAGCACGAAAGAATGGTTAGGATTTATAGCAATCACGAGGTGGCGGAGGAATCCAGCGGAGTAGTAATTCAAAACACGTTTTGCCGATATTTATCAAATTTTTTTCCCCGAAATTGGTCATTCTGATTAGTTTCGTTTTCCAACGTTTTAAAAAGATGATGTTGTTAGCGTCCGAAGACTGTGAACATTGCCGTTGCGCCACGTTGACATTGTTAATTCATAAAAGACTTTTGTTTAGTCGGCGATAGACTTTCAATCGGTTTTGAATTGAAATTCTAACCCTTTATATAATACGCAGGTTTATCCTAATCTTGTGATGAGGCAGGTCATGCTGCGGCTAGCCGTAAATGGAAACCTCGTGACTCGATCGTTAGAGTTGCCATTAAACTTTCTTGAAATGCGGATAGTGTCGCCATCCAGTTTTCGACCGTTCGTTCGTTAACGTTCCACGGCTAGCTGAGGCGTGCGGAATCGAAAATTCAGCTGAAAAGTTCATTCACTCGTAATTATAGAAAAATTTGCGTGCGTAAATGTTGACACGAGCGTATTCGCATTACAAAATGTTCACACACGGTAGACCTTTCACACTATCTAGAATTTTGCATGCCCCGATGAAACACGCGATTCCTTAAAAAAAAAATAAAATTAATAGAAAATGGCTACCGAACCACGCGCATTTCGAATTCTGCGCTTCCAAGTCGAATTATTAACCACTTTCAAACGTGGGGCTGTAACTTGGTTTTGTTTCGTACACCATCAATAATAGGAGTGTATTAAAATTGAAGTTGACATGGTGTAGAGTGGTCAGTCGCGTGATCCCCTACCTCGCGTCGTCGACAAGGGAAGTCTGTGGTGTCGCTTTTTTTTTCTTTCATGTTTCACTATCCGTGACGTCAGTGGATTGAATGCGAGTGAGAAGAGGCGACAAACCGCTGGTGGTTTTTTTACGGTAGAATGCATTTTGAAACTGAGGCGTCGATGGGGTTTGTTGGCGAGCCTTTTCTGTCTGGTTTCAGCATTTAAAAAAAGAAGGAGGAAAGCCGAATGGGAATTCTTGGGTCGCGTGCGTTTCGTCGCGCGTAAAGGAAAAGAACAGTCGGCAGTGACGACGCACGTCGGGTGCGTTTTCGTGGGGAATCATTTACATTTTCTTCTCCTCCTTTTCGACGGAAGTGAAAGAGAGAGAGAGAAGAAGGGGATAAACGAAGGAGTTTGGTGGTGTGGCGTCGTCGAGCTGGCGATGAAAATAAACGAGCGATTTCGTTTCGTCACCAGATGGTGAGATGGACATTTTTTTTTCACCCGCATCGCTTCCGCGTCACATCTCGCGTAGGAGGAGAAAAAGTAATAAAAATAAATATATATCTAAAAAAAAAAGAGAAGGAAAGTGGGAGGGAGGGAGGGAAGGGGGATGAGTGAGTGTGTACGTGATGAGAGAGTGGGGGGAATGGATGGGTGATGGGTGGGAGGGGGGTTATCGATCGGTGACGATGGGATTTGCTATTGCGAAAGCGGCCGCGTGTTGGCTTAATCCCCAGCTGAGCCTAACGATGGTGGCGAGAACATCGCGTGGCCGCCGCATCCATTCGACACCCCTCCCCCCCCCTACCTGGCTCGTGCTGCCAATGGCGAACCATGATGAATAAGAAATACACCATTTCTACTCCGCCATAGTGTCGTGGTCGTGGTCGTTCACCGTTGTCCTTTATCGCTCGGTGACTAGACCATCCGTGAAATCGCGCGCCGTGCAACGAAGGGATTTCAATAGTTAAACATAGTCGCTTTTTTCTCTCTCTCCACGCTTCATTTGATCGCATTTAGTAACATTCCAGTTGGTCATCGATGATTTGCCATACGATAAGGCCTACATCGAAGTCATTGTCTTCGTTGACTGTTGAAGCTAACGCAGGTTCATCTGACCGTTGTATAATTGTGATTGTTATTTTGTAATAGTTTACATTTGCATACTGAATACAACCGATTGTCATCGTATACCCTATACTTAATTATAACAGTCTGCAAGTTTTCAGAATGTTTCCATTTTTTTGTTTTTTTGTATTAAATGTTTTTCAAGATTTCAATTTACTAAAAATGTTCGATAAAAAAGTGTGTACTTATGTACTTTTGATGTAGTGAGGGCATTTTAAGTCTCCTGCTATCTGTTTTGCTCCCAGTTTATTTTGTGTGAATTTATTCTATTAATCCTATCGGATTGCAATAAAGAAATAAATAAAATAAATAACATCGCATAAAAAAGATAAATAATAAAATGGTACTAAACAACATCGCCAAAAAAGTATCAAAACAAGTGAATTTTTCTGAAGTTTCAATCGTATGTATCACTTTTTCGAATAATCGAACAATTTATTTATGACCCCAGAGAACTCGACGGAGGCACTATCACTTTTCTCTTCGTTGTTGCAGTACTGCACTACTAGCAATGGCAGATTTTCACGTTGTTGTTTTAAATACCAAATTTCAATAAATGTATTTTTTTGCAATAGCATAGGCTGGGATCGTGGAACATTGTATTATTTATTGTATAAAATTTAGACGGATCAATGTCCAGGCATTTCTGGGATTTTGTCACACAATGGGTCCGTTTTTCCTCGTAAAGTGTTTACTGACGGTATACCTACATTTAAAGACATTTCAAACCATCAAACATTGTTGTATACAAAGATAAATGCTTTTTTTCATATAGTTTCCTACCTACTTATAATGCGCTACCTCATTACGTGAGTAACTATTCATTGTTGAGAGAGTATACAACCGATCCATCCAAATAAACACTTAACATATTTCAGCTAAAAATATATTTCAACGTGTTTGGTCAAGTTTGTAAAAGAGGTTGTTTGACGAGATTGTAAAAGAGATTGTCAAAAACGTTTTAGATTACTTGTAATTATTTATAATTAGGAATAGCAGTTAAATTACTATCCGTAAGTGAACCGACATCCGAGTAACGCAATAGGAATGATGCGAAAGCTCCCCCTGATAGTTGTTTCTAGGCAGTGCACGCGTGCATAGTAGAGAAGCTTATCCGGGAAGCTACGCTTTTTCTTCAAAGAGAATTACATGAGAACACATACTACATACAGATTATTATTTTAAAACATTATTAATGAGGACTTTGGTCCGCATTAATAAACAAACAAACAAACAAAACAATAATCTGAAAAATAAATCAATGTTTACGTAAACAGTAGTTTAATACAAACCGAATAATTTAGTCATATTTTTTATTATAGCTATTAATAAAGCAATCTGTTTTATGTAATAGAGATATTAAAGAATGAACGTGATGTAGAGCAAAATAAGTAAAGTTTTTGTGTATTGAAAATTTTAAACTAAATACTGTGACATTTATCGTTGGGCGTGGGAGGAAACGTTTTTTGGGAGTTTTTCGTTGGGACTTTTATTTATAGTAGTAAGCTGTGTTCTTTCTAGCTGCGTTATTATTGTTTACACTCACGTTGTTATGATTGCATGCTGCGTAGCTTTCAAGAGTTTTATGCACACAAATTGGGTTATTTATATATAGTAGGTTTCTGCTTATTCGCGGTTTAAACTTACTACTGATTGAAAATAATCGATTTATCGAAAAAAGAATAGATATTTCATGAGGCACAACTTGGATTTGACCACCGTGGATCATCATGCCGATGTGTGTGGTTTAGAAGGAAAATACTATGTCATTTGGAGGTAAGATACAAGGAACTTTAGCGTCCGCGGAATGTGGTATTTGCGGGAGATTCTGGAACAAAAATCTCGCGGGAGATCCAGGGCTCACTGTATATTGATACCGTATTGTATTTATTTCACTCACGTGACGCTGTATCTTACGGTTCTCGAACGACAACATCTGGCACTTTCGTGGAAACTATTATTTCAACCATCGTTCATTCTTCCGGTGGGAATAGTAAATAATAAAAAAAAATTTAATCTCATCCGATACATTAACTCCACTGACGATTAAGCGCAACGTAAGCGATCGTTTCCACCCAATTTCATTTTCAGCTGCGTTGGCATTTCACGCTGGTCTAGAAAAATCGTCATTAAAAAACCGCACCTTTCTTCGGTGGGATTTGGGCAACGAGCTTGAAAGTAAGTAAACGGATTAGTTAGTAGTCGCACTGGACTAAAACAAGTGCCGGTGGACTTGGAATTTTTTAGACTGGAAGCGAGGTGAACTCGTGTCTGTTGCTCCTTTGAACTCGACTCGATTCGTTGACGATCGATCGATGGCTCGCTCAGACAGAGTTGTCCTATCGAACCCTCGTTGGCCACTCGTTGGTTCGAATCTTGGAAAAATCGATTTTCTTCGTGGACCAGAAAGATGGAGGAGGAAAAAAAAGGGGTAGCGATCAAGGTCGATAAACGCTTTAAGATAGCGAGAGAAGGGAAGCGAAGTGGAAAAGGACAACGAAATGTCAACCCCTCGTTAGAATGGTGGGGGGTAGGTGTTTCTCATCCGGCTGGATGAAAATCGTAATTGAGCTTAACTTTGGCCCACGACCCTGGACCACGGTGTCGCCTTTCTTCTTTTCGTCGTAAACAGTACATTTTTATCACCGCTAACGTTTCCTTAGAAACGAACGCACGAACGGTGGTCTTCTTTGTCATCCAGTCACGCTGTTTTTTTTTTTTTTGGCTTTCGCAAAGTCATCGTTGCCGAGGAGGCAAGTATGGCACGTTCTTCTTTCGGTTTCACGACGACGCTACGACACAGCGTCATTCGTAGCGAAAGAATAAAGTACATAGAAAGCTTTGAAGGTTTTTTTGTTTTTATATTCTTATTTTTTTGTTTCTGGCTGTTATGCTTGAGGCACGCTCGTCCATCAGTCGCCAAACAGCGTCTCGACGACAGTGAGGGGCGAAGAAAAAAAGGCTTCTCGGGTTTTGCTGATGTTTGTTTTAATTGGGTGAACTCATTAGCTCGCAATTAATTTCTTTCTCTCCCCCTTTTCTTGGTCCCGAACGAAAGGTGCCAACGCTGTCTTAATGAGTCGTCGTTGTCGTTGTCGTCGTCGTTCTTTCTATCTTGTTGTTGGAAGTAAAAGGGAGGGGTGAGGTGAAGTCGCCCAACGGTGCTTGGCGACGAATGAAAAGACGCCACAACGTTCGTATCGCTCGCGTGCGCTTTTGCTTGTGTTACTTTTCGGTCGCTTCCGCTTCTTCTTCTTCGTCTTCTTCTTCGTTGGGTTCGGATAATAATAATAATAATAAACTGACTGAAGCTCGACAATCTCGCCAATGACGGGTGAACCGAAAAATGAAAACTAAACGAAAGAATGGTAGCGAGTTGATCTTGGACCCAGGCGAGATCGAAATGAAACGCGAGTGGGTAAATAAACTCCGTGTTTGCTCAGTTTTGTTTGTTTTTACCGTCAATCAATTTAGCGTAAACGCGTTTTTTTCTTTTTTTGAATAGATTGCATTTTATTGTTTATTCTTCTTTAAAAGAATTTAGTTGTTTTTTTTTGGGGGGGGGGGGCGTAATCAATTAATAACGAGTGAATTGAGAAAAAAAAACGTGGTTTGTTTTGGACACCCTTTTAGCGTGCTTGGTTTAACCAAACCAAATTTTAAAACTGTTTGGAACAAACACGCGGAACGATATTTTTGTTAATTTATTTTGTTTTGTTTATTCGGATGAAGTTACAACAATTAGTGGTTGCCCTATTTGTAGTTCATCTTCGATCCCGGTCGTTATACCGACAGTTTATAATACCGACATTTGCTTGTACTTGGTTATGGGTTTATTGTGCAGGTCCGGTCAGGGAAAACATGTTAAATCATACATTTAAGAATAAACGAATAAAATAAAATTAAAACATTAAAATAAAATAAACTTAATCAAATTTATGGCATTAACGTTAAAATTGTGAACTATCAGTATTTTGAACTGTCGGTGTTTCGGCCTACCCCTATCCATATCATACTTATAGCGAGTGGTTTAACACTGGCAATAATGTGGTTATTCAGATGAACTATGTGTAGTAAACCACACATAACATGTACTTATGTATATAAATATATTATATGGTTTGGTTCTATTTACAACAATAGAACCAGATTTGGCTATATAAAATCTGTATCTTTGGTTGTACTACAAGTAAATATGTATTTATTTATGTTTCACAATTCCTTACCCTAATGGTGGGAATACCAATTTATCATCAGATTCGGAGTTATAAAATGAGGACAAAATGATCATTGGCATTTTGACTTTGATTTTCGCATGATGTGCCATTTGTGTGTAAAAAAAAAATACAAAAAAACAAGAAAAATGTTTTTATTGTGATTAATTTTTATTGATTTTTTAAACTATTTTTATTGACACTTTGTGTAAGAGTATTTTAAGCCCGTTTTCCTTTTCCATTTCTATTGTCTCCCCGAGATGCTAATAAATTCATTCATAAATTCATTCATTCAATATTTTAATGACCAACGCGCTATGAGACAGCTTCAACAAAAATCCGCTTCATGTGTCAATTTCTTCAAAATGACACTATGGATCCGTCAAAATTTATTAGAATAAAGTGTTCCACGGGCTATGTGTATATTTTAAAATTTCAGTTTTGTGGGTCATCGGGAACTTGCCAAAGAACGAGCTCAAAGAGGTTCAAACTTGACAACACCAAGTAAAGTTAAACAAAATGTTGTAATAGTAATAATATAAAAACAAGTTTAGTTAAATAAAGATGGGTAAAAAAGTTTAGTTAAAATAAAAAATCAGTTTTTCCAGATGAAAAAGTCTACCCCATTAACGACCAAATTTACGAATTTGTAAATTTTCGAGGAATATCTAATTCATGTCATCACGTTAATTTTCCGATACCGCGTTTGAATGGTTAACGATTGATCCAGATTCCGATATAATTGATTAATAATAGGCTTAACATTAATTTATTATGAATTGATGATTAGCGTTCAACCTTTACGAGAATTTAATACTGCCGCTACATTGCAAATTGTGGACAAGTGAAACTGCATAATAGAAATTTTCGTTGTACGAGGATATCTCGTGAAAACCTCAAACGTAAATTAGTACAGTAACTTGGAAACACCAATTCAAAATGTGATTCGATGTTATGTTAGTGTAGCCGAAACACGTAGTATTATATCTACTTTCTACTCGAGCGAGTAGCTCGAGGGCATTGAATTTGCCCGGCGGTCGTTGACGCGGAAGCGATGGTAATGCGTTACGCGTAAACGCGGCTTAGATCGCGCGCGAATTTCAAGAATCACGGTCGATGGGGTGGCTGTGGGGCGGTCCATGAAACTGGAATGTTGTTGGGTACCCGGTTTTTTTCTTCTTTTATTATTACGCCGGATGATGGATGAGGAGAGGTTGGGATGGGTTGTTTTAATAACCCGTTCGGTCGCCACCTGGCAGCGACGACGCACGCGCCATACGTCGCCCGCGTCTTTCACCTTTACCCGCGGTAATAAGTTTAGAACGGCGCGGATCGAAACGGCGTCATTTTCCCCGATTCGTTATTCCGGACGAGTTGAAAGTGCGCCCCCTAATTCAATATTCGGCAACACGTGGATGGGGCGTGGTGGGCGCTATTCTCTACCAAGGCGGGGGGTGACGTTGGTTCGTTCATTGGCAGCAGCAGCAGCAGCAACAACGCCAGCGACGTGTCGTCGTCGGGTCGCGGGTTGAAAGGGTTGCGAGGAGTTCGGCCATTGTAAAGCTGTGATGGATGGGTTCGGTGTCAACGACAGCCACGCGTCATTAAGAGGCGGACGCCCGACCCCCGATGACGTGCCCTTCCCCCCCGTTCGCCTTCGATCCGTAAATCCCACGGCGTACTGTATATCTACTATCACCACGAGGAGTTGGAGAGGGGAGATATAAGGACCCTCCACGCGGAATGATGTTATACTCCATTCGATGATGATGCGCTCTACTTCGACCTCCGAAATCTTGTCTCGTTGGACGCTGACGAGCTTTTAATGGACTCGTTCATCACGATTAAGCGAATGACGCTGTATAATTATTGTTGTTGTTGTTTATGCTGCCAGCGGGACAGCGGTCACATTGGAAGAGCGATGACATTTTTTGGGAATTGACAAACATTATTACTACCCATGCGCTGAAATTGGTCCGAAGCAAGTTTTCCACAGAATAGTTTTATTTCTTCTTCAGATGGATCGTCTTAGACCATAATGAATTAAATCACTTTTTACACTTTTTGAGTTAATGCATGTAATAAGGCCACTGTGACATGATCTAGTCATAGACTAAGAATTATATCGCTGGACCAATTAGAGAGATAGTTACACGGCACTGTAAAACCAATGGGAATAGCATACCCAAATTAATGAAAAAAAAATAAATAGAATAGAAAACGGATAAAATTCTATGGACGTATAATCATTTTTTTTCTCAAATTTAAGTTGTTTTTTTTTAGTTCAGTCTGGTTTAAGACGATTCAGATGTTGGTTGTCTTGTTGAGACTCTCGACGTGGAAAGTAGAGCGAGTCAAAACTTTTCTTTGATCTCCACGAGTGTTGCTTTAATCTCAATGCGTGAATTGGTAGAGAAAAAACAAACGGGGTAAAAGCACTTCTGTTTATCTACTAGTCCTGAGTGAGGTTAGATAATACTATTCGAGTATAATTTCAAAACGGCTGGATCGATTCCGTCGACGATGGTTAAAGTTGAACTTTGTTGAAATACTCTTATAAACCGAGGCACTCCGGTTAAGTTGGTAAATTGACAGGTTTAACCCCAGGTTAACCTCGAGTCAACGTTGACCCGGATTTCTAATTGGAGATGGGAAGTTGCCTAAGTGAACCTTATTTGCTCGTGCTTCGTTGTCATAGAAAGGTTGGTCAAGCCTTAGACTGATACAGGGTGTAAAGCAGTATAATGTAAAGAATGTGAAAAAATAGTGCAGCCAGTGTCGTCGTGCGGTATAAAACTGTCCATGGAAGTTGACACGAGAAGATTTGTCGTTGTACACCAGATAAGAGCTGCCGCTGTTGTTACATTTACAGTCGATTCGATAGGTGCGCTAACACTGATTGATTATATGTGGTCATGAATTGCTTTTAAATCTTAAAGCGTTGCGCGAGATTCAAGGTGCACTGTCGTTACAATGGGTTGAGCTTCATTTTTTTTTTTGGTAATATGTTTTTTTATTTATTTATTTTTTTTTTGGCAACGTCAGTCTTTTATTTTGTTGACTGATGTTGTTTATCTTGGGGTCAACGTCGAAATAGATGGCGACTCTTATCTCGAACGAAATAAGACTTTGTTGCCTGTTTTTGTTCTAAACGAACGGATGTTTTCTTGGCCCGCAAACAATGAAAGCGTTAACTTCAATATTTGTGCTCGTTGTCTCAGAAAGTCGTTTTGACGTTTTTTTTTCCTCCTTATGTTTTGCAGATGGCTAATGTCACAAGACACGAGAATCTCGCGAGATGAAGACGAGATGTTTCACTGGGCGCCACCTCGTCCCTCGTTGTGCCGTCGCCTTCGTCGTCTATCGGTAAGAAGGAGATGACATCTCTTTTCCTATTTTTTCTTCTTTCTTCGCGAATCTTTTATTAATTACCAGGAAGGAAAGGGAACTGGTAACGTACTTCTTTTGCAGAAAAATAATTGAAATTTTTTGTTGAGAGAACCTAATATCTCCGAGTGCGGTATTACGAGTCAAAATACCCACTGCGGATCACGTTTATTGATCGTTGACCATTAACAACAACCTACAACTTTTTTCAGTTCAAATATCACAAAAAAAAAAGTTCCAATTTGGAATCTTAGCCGTTTTTCATCAACCCTTACAATAAAAAAACTTATCATAGGATGTTCATTTGGTACACAGTAGCACTGTAGAAACGGAACTCTTTTGTTTTTTTATTGTGAGCACATTTGATCTTGTGGAGTTAATTAAAAGCTTGACTGAAAAAATTTTCGAAGTCTTAGAAATTCGAAATAAACTTGTTCGACTACAGAAATTTAATTGAAGTCATCGAAAAAAAAAGTAAATATAATGTTGATTTAAATTTTATGTCTGATGAGTCTTCGTTCTGTTTCAGTTCAGTTTTTGCGGAGCATCTAGCATCCGCTCGAAGTTTTTAGTAGGTGCTTAATTTGTGTTCCGGTTTTGCTCAATTTTTTTTTTCTATTTATTATTTAAATTTTTGTTAATGAAACGTTAATAGAAAAAAAGACTGCTACTTAAAGTTGATATTGGCAATATTCTTTGAAAATGTCGACTCCGTGTTGAAACGAACAGTATGAAGAACTTATTTCCAAACTTCTTATCTCCACTTTCGATCAGTTTTTCAGTTAAGAGGCTCTGAAAACTATCTGTGCATCGCTGATTCCAAATATTTTATTTTCAAGACTCAAAGCTTACTATTTCCGACTCATAAGCACACTCAAAAATCTCATTTATATGCAAAGTCTATGGTCATATTTGAATGAAAAAAAAAACAGTTTCCTGAAAAATTGTATTTCTTGGACTTAAGACGTTTTGAAAATAAGCTCTTTATTTGATGAAACCACAAGCTCAAATGACAGGTTATATAGGATTTTGTTTAAACGGAAGCGGAAGGTGTACGTAAAGTCATCCTGATTGTCATGAGAATAGGTGGTCGACTTTTGCGTAGGAAAGTGTGATGTGTCGTTGGATGAAAAGTTCTCTTCCGGTCGACAGACTTATTAGCTGCTCGATCGAATCAGCGTTGGCGAATGGGTTTGATGGATGATGGTGTTGCGTTACGTAAATGAATTTCCGCGAAGGGTCGTCGTCGTCAACAGGTGGCGGTGAAATGCGGATCCGAACGCGTCAACGCGGAAACCGTGATTGAGCTAGTCTCTCCACACTCCCCCTTCATTTTGCAGTTTGTTTCGTGACGAGATGACATTTCGTGTCGCTGCGATTTATTATTGTTGAGGGAACGCGTGGATGATGAACGAGCGTCGTCTTCACTCGAGATGACTCGCGCCATCATTGGTCCTTTCGGTTGCTGGATTCATTTGGGTTCTTCGCTCGACCGTCGTCGTCGTAGCCACTTGTCCGTCTTTCTTATTATCCTTATTTTTTTTTCACCTCGTTTTACGACGTGGAGAAAAAGTTTCATCTTTTGTCCGTCTCTTTCTCTAAGAAATGAAGGGGCGTTTGGATTTTTTTTTTATCGTTATTTGTCTACTCTTAATTTGTTTTATTTCTCCGATGTCAGAAAAAGAGCGAGTCTGTGGAATAGGTTGTTCACTTTAGTGTAGAAGCTGCGGAAAAGACTCGCGTCGACAAGACCCAATAAGAAGACAGGAGAGGATTCTCGGGGCAACATTTTGAGCCATCTTGTGAATTATTTACACAAAAGCCAACGAGGGACGGGATTAAACGGCATTTTAAATAAGTTTTCCCGGCCGTCGAGGTCTATGAGCTCGGCATTCGAACGACCTTATTAGAGACCGAAAGGAATAACGGTAGAAGTGCTAGTGGTCGTTTCCTGCCTCCTGCTCGGGAGTACTTAATTCAACCCTTTCGATGCGCCATCATGCACCCACATAATACTAGTTTCCTTCCGACAACCTCTCAGCTCTGCGTGGTGGTCACACCGAGAATATAGGAAGAAAAAAAAACCCAGGGAGAACCGAGCCTGAAATATCGACATTGCTCTCTAAGCCTCGTTGGTGGTGATAAAAAGGGAAACGGGAGAAGTGTGCTCTGTTTTAACGACCGTTTGCGGGATAATGGTTCGATCACGCGCTGATCCGCGGAAACGCTCGGAACGAGTCAATATGAGGTGGGTTGGGTTCGCTTAACGACCAAGGTGGGGTCTCGCACTTTTTTTATTTTCTACCCCCAATTTTCGTGGTTGCAGTTGGTAGACACCACTCGCTTCTTCATTCACGAGAGTTGGGTTTTGGAAGAGACGACGAGAGACGAGTAGCTTAGAGACCCTCCGATCTATACTGAGAGTGGATTGAGAATTGAGGGGATGACTATCGGAAAATGTTGACAAGTTGTTCCCCTTTAGTTGCGGTGTCGGCTTGGACGTGAACGAGCCATATTTTAACGCGATCATTCGCTTCCACTTATCGATGAGATCCAATGGGCATGACGGAAATACGCGGCTATTAGGTTAGCGTAAATCATTCCCCGCATTTTTACCAATTTACTTGTGACGACTGGACGAGTGTTTCCGGATAGTGGCCGTTATTCATCGTTGGTGGTAAACAAAGATTAAAGAAGCCGACACGCTCCCGACGTATTTTTCCTTTGTGTACTCCCCGACAAACAAAAGAAATGCGTACAAGAACCGACTTTAATAGGACTTCTGAAAAGCCTGCGGTTTGTTTTCTGTTCTTTGGGGCGTTAGAGTACAGACGTTAAAATGCGATGAGTTCCAGAATACGTTATCTCGCAATTCAAGAACGCGAAAATTAGATTGCCATCACAAGTGTAGTGTAAAGAAGAACGTTCTCCACGTTGGAATGCTCTGTTGGGTGATGGATTACTGAAGAATCCTATGCAAAACTTGCAAATGGGGGTTTTAAAATGTTAGTACTGTATTACGATTTTCACTTCCAAGTTGTGGGTGATGCATTATTTGCTGCGAGTACTAATGTTGCACTATTTGTGCAACATTTATTTTTGGGATAGGTATAAGTTGGAATGTCTTACAAAACAGCACTCTTTTTTTGTTTAGTTTTTAATGCGAATGGTTGTATATAATATAATATAATGGTTTGATTCTAAGGATTGTGTAATAAATAATAATAATAATAATAATAATAATAATAATAATAA
>JAQIWH010002523.1:0-24078 GCA_034695005.1 Cryptops parisi | reverse complement strand
AGTGTTATCACTGTCGTCCGTATTATCCGGCTTTTCGCTTATCCAGCCTATCTCCGGTCCCAATTAGGCCGGATAACTGGGGTTCTACTGTATATCAATTATTCTTTGGACCCTCCTTTAGGCTAAACAACTCCTTGGATTTTGATGAATGTTATCTATGGATTCGTCTTAGTCTCTCGAGTGACACTGGCTATTTGCTGTACATCAAAAACCAACATGACAGTCGCTACATGCCTGCCATATATCAATTGTTTTTAGACCCTCTTATAGGCTAAACGACTCGATGTTTTTTTTTTATGAATGTCGAATTTTCTATGTCTGTGCATTCATCTTAGTTTATCGAGTGTCACTGGCTATATATTGTTAATGAAAAACCAATACAGCGGACCCGACATGTCATATATTCATTATTCTTTAGACTCTACTATGAGCTAAACGGCTCGATGGATTTCGCTGAATGAGGTGTGTGTGTATCATTGGGCATAGGTCGTCAAAGCCACCCAGTTATCCAATCTAATCTGAAAAATGCTAAAAAGAATTACAATTTTATCAATCCAAACTTTCTTTATCATAATGGTAAATAATGATCGAAAAATAATGAAATTTACAACAAGTAGGCCTATATTTAAGTTAAACAGTTGAATATTTGCGTATCGTCATTAAAATGTTGTATAATAATAAACACTAGTAGGAGGAATATTACTGTTTACAGGAAGGTGAATTATCCTTTTTCCACTTGTTAATCTACTTTAATAGAGGATTACAAGTGGAAGATTGTGATTCATTTACATTTCGAATACCGTACTTGATTATTCTATGAAGCAAAGCTTGTCTAAAGTTATTTGCTTTTGTCTATTCGATCGCCAAACGATCACCTGATTTTTTTGTTCGGATTTTAAGTATTGTCTGGATTTCGAACCCAGAATTTTTCCGAATTTTGTTCGGATTTTGAGTTGTTCGGAAGTCGAACCGTTCGGATTTCGAGGGTCCACTGTAATTTCAATAATTTAATGGTAGTGTTTTCCCGTTTCAAGTTGTGTTTTTTTTTTAACCTGGCGTGATTTTAACCGTGCTTTTGTTTGAAAACCATATTTTAAAAGCTCAGCCGAACTTCCATCTTTGATACCCGAAAAAATGTTGGCGGTGAACGAGGGTGGCGGTTTAAAGAAAATGAATTAATGGGGCGTGAGAAGATACATTGATTCTGTGTTCTTTCGTAGATAAAAGCAAGGGTGGCTGTCTATAGGGGAATTTAGCGAGCGTCGACTATACAAACAACCCTCGTTAAACCGCCCCCTTAAAACCGCCACCTCCGTTCTTTGCCACTAAGAACACATAATCAATCTTCCCACACATTAATCCGTTCTCTTAAAAGCGCCACGCCACTCTCGTTCACCGTCAACGGAGTACCAAGGGTGGCGGTTTAACCCGTAACTGGTCAGGTCAATATTTTGTCACATGTATGGTGACATGTAGTTGTACTTGTACACACCCAACTATTATATTTTATAATTACGCGACAATAATTGATAGAGTAAAAAAATGATCAGTATACAATACTATATATACTTGGTTTATTGTAATATGAAATCTTGCAAAGAATAATAAAATTAACCAATTTGTACATTGTAAAATAAAAAATAGTATGAATTTATAAGCAAAAAAAAATCTATATTTGGCAAGTTCGGAAAAATTTTCATAATGTGAAATCAGCATTATAAACAGAATTTTCCATTGTTTCATATAAATTAAGATTTAAAGAACAGAAAGAACAAAAGAAAAGAAAATATATCAACAAACAAAGCTACAACATATTAAAAAAGTGTAATAGCTACAAACTATTTCTCACTTTATGTAATTTTTGGTACATTGGACTATACAGTATACTATCATAAACTCCTGTAGATGGCAGTTACGTTCAATTCAATCCCCAGCTTGCTCAGGCTCACTCACTCACAAACTCACAAGCTAATATAAAGAAGCGTATAATAACAATAATACCGAGTTATAGGCGCTTTGAAAAACAATAGATAAAACCGACACAGACTTAACGTAAATTAGTACATACTTAAAAATTACTTACAATGGTGAACTAATCCATGAAAATACTTGACAAAGTATAGGGTCTAGGAATAATACAAAAATGTGAGTTAATATTGTTTACGCATTAATTTATTTATTTCACTTGTGTATTTCTTTGTAATGATTTTTATGCTGTATATTTTTTTAGGCCTCTTGTTGTTTAAGAGGTCTGGTTTTGCCCACAATAAATATCAAATATCAAATATGTCAAAAAAAGAAATATGGACTGCCTTAATAATACATCACACTAAAAATACATTCTCTCTACAACTAACTAACTCTACGTTCACAAAGCTAATAACTGAACTAGTTTTTAGCTAATAACTGGTGTGTGTCAGAAATTGCAAAATCGTTTCTTAGTGCAAACAATACAAAATGTGTAGTTGATAATTATTTTGTACATACGCCAATGTAGAATGATAATATATCGACCCATAAAACATAACAAATATTTCGTCATCATCATTCATTTTCAGTCGATAGATATATAACGAGGGTGTAAAAAGCTGGTTGCATTCACTCTTCTAAAATTATAGAAATATTATACAAATATATACAAAAAACAATGCCAAATATCGTACAGAACGTTCGAGTGGTTAGAAAAAAAGACCAATTACAGCAAATCTAAGTTATTCTACGTTCTGCTTCAGATTCACGGAATCTTCATTTTGTGCGAAACGAGAACACGTTTCAGAATATGTTTCCAAACACTGGTGATAGGAGCATCGTTGTCGTTCATCCTTTACTACTTCGTTGTAGTTTACGAATGTTTTAACTACAAAGTCGGAACGGACGAACTGACATTGGCGTTGTCTTTCACTATTAGACATATCATGGTCTTTATCACACATGATGTTACGTTTTTGTTAACAACCAGTTATTATTTGTTGTATTAACAATAACCCCGCTATTTTTATACACACAGTAAATATTTTATACATACATTTTGATAAAAGACACTATTTATTTCTAGGCAATTCAAACAACGGACATGATAACGACTGAGGAAGGACTGTGAAAAGTGACCTAGGGCGTCTCCTTTCCATTATTTAAAAATTCAATTTAAAACACATTAAACAGATATAATAATTTCACTATTATTATTCATCTCTATTTTGAACCATCAATTTACGCAAAAAGAAAATTGTTTCTTTGTCGTTTTTTACGCACACAAACCCATCTTGCCATTCTACACGGTAGTTTCCCAGCCTTACCATGAGAAGCACAAGGAGCTTGCTTAATGCTAGTAGAAAATAATAATAGTAAAATTACTATATCTGTTCAATGTGTTTTAAATTGAATCTTTAAATAATGAAAAGAAGACGTCCTAAGTCACCTTGCACAGTTCTTCCTCTGGATTAGTAGTCATTATCATGTCCGATGTTTGAATTGCCTTGAAATAGATTGTCATGTTATCGAAATTCATGTATAAAACATGTACTGTATGTATAAAAATAACGGGATTATTGTTAATACAACAAATAATAACTGGTTGTTAACAAAAAAAATATGAAACGCGACATCATCATCTGCGTAAATTAATGGTCCAGAATAGTGATTGCCCGCGCTTGGCACGGATATGAAAGTCTGAAGTCTGGGGGAAAATGTTCATCATTTAAACCTAGAAATTTCAGCTATTTCATGTATGATTCAACAATTCAACCAATGAAGGAAATAAAGTTTAATACATGTGTTAGTGGTATGTGTTGGTTTAGTTCAATACGTGTGATGAAAATCTAGAAGTAAAGACTAAAAAAACAATGGTAAATTTGGTCTGCATTTACCTCAATCTGTGAATACATGTATTAATTGCCTGTGGAGAATCTGGCTGGCCGCTTTGTTCGTAAATTGTAGTTGTAATAAAAAAAATAGATATTCTAAAAACTCAAGAAATGGAAATTCGAGAACGCTATAAGCCTAATTTGGAAAAAAAATAGTATGTCATCGACTTCTGAAAATAAGAAATGCATTACGACATACATGGCATCCTCCCTTCCCTTCTTACATAATGTGAGACATATCTCACTCATCATAATCATAACAAATCAACACACAGATTCACAAAACCATTTTAACTGCTAGTTCCTTCGAACTATAAGAATCCGTACGGTACCCCATACAGTTCCATTGATCATTGAAATGACCTGTTCCCTAATTTATGTCCGGAAAAATCTTTTTAAAACTCTAATATGAAAAGTTGGAATGGAATGGAATGAAATCATTGGTTTTTTGTTGTACATTGTTTTACTTCAACAGCAGTTTTTTTTTAATAGCACGGAATTGTTGATACATCTTAAATTAAAAAATACCGTGAGTTTTTTGAAGATTAAAAGTACATCACCAAAAACATTATATTGGTACTATTATTTAATGTTTTTGTATACCACCTAACACAACGATACATATTTAGTGGCAGCGCGAAGTTTATGTTAATTCCAAAATTAAAAATTCATCGAATTGTTGCAGTCGTGGTTTACTGAAAAATTTAAAGTAGTATTTATTTGATCATGTTCGTGAACCATTGATCGCTTTATTAAACACTATTCATATTACATCAAAATATCATGGTCTTTGGAAGACAGCTTCGATTAAACAGCTTTATCGCGGAGGCCCAAAATATCAAATGACATCGTATAGACCTGTCGCATTTTTGCCCTTTTTAAGTAAGATTGCTGATCGTATACTTTTTACTGAACTTAAAAAAATGTTATATAAATACCACCCCTGAGATTATATTTGGATTTGCTTCTGGAAAATGCGCATTACATCTGATCTTAACACTCTATGATAAGATAAATTATTTTAAAACCAAAATACAATGTTACATTTTGATGGCATGTGACATTAGTAAGGCATTTGATACCGCCCAACGTGCCACTATTATTGAAAGTTCGGCGATATCTATCGCCGATCTATTAATTGTTATAGATGAGTTCCTCATAAAATATGAAAGTTAATAGAATTTGGTATTACAACGGGCATTCAAGAGACAAAACTTTGAGTGTGCAAAATGTTTTAATTGGTAGTAATTAGTATTTTAACTTCTGTGTACTTTGTAATTAAGATAGAAACAATATTATTGATATAATAATTACATTGACTAGTGGAGTTCGGATGGCCACCATTTAATCTCTAGCTGAGCCTCATCTCTTTTACCCATCGCATAGCAATCTATTCGAATGTGTACAAATAACAATGTGAAATTTTGCTTTTATTCAATGAATACAGCTTTTCTAAGTGAACTATCAATCCAATGATATTCTACTTTCAACTCCCCAAAAAATGTACTTTGCTCTTTATAAAGTATTCATGTATCCTAGAAAAATTAAAATTTTAGCTCAAGTTATAGTATCACATAAACAAAATGAAACCGAATGAAAATTTTTACTACACACTAGAGTATCTGGAATGATGCTAACCTACATCATTATACAGAGTGAGTCTGAATGGTCTGTAGAAACTATAGGAATGAGTTCTAGAAACCTAGAGATCCAGAAATGTTTTATGAACATGAGATTTTTTCATAGGGAAACGCTTACTTCTGAAATTACGACGGCTTAAATTTTGTCTGCAATGAGAATCAAAAGCTAGGTGATTTGGCGTAATAATTTTGCCAGCCACTAGAGGCAAACTTCCAACCCTAATTCCAGAAGCTAGCGTTTCTGACCCCATTAACAAAGAACATTTGCTGCTTGTTTAGGTCCCTAGAATGTGTTCCCAGACTATGTTCAGATCATTTAGACTCACTCCGTACTTTACCGAACCAAGTAATAACCATGTTATGTTTTAAAAAAAAAGGTTTTAGCGCAAAAACAATGCTTTGCATTGTAACGAACTTCCTCAAAACAATTTATCTACCCACACACACCTTTAAACGATGCATTAAATGGCTGTCAAGAGTAACTTTTAAAATTACCTTCACCATCTTATACCATTGTGAATATTAACAAATTGATTTTAGTACGATGACATTTTGTCTAATTTCACTTTTATCCTTTCCTTTTCATGTTTGTCATTTTGCTCAACACCATGTAGGTCTTATGGTTTTCTTATCTCATTAACATGATACGAGATGCGTGCAATAAATAATAAAGTGGCATGTTGAAAAACAATACAAATTAGCTACCTTGATGATACATCAGTAACATCACACAAAATAAGTAGGCCTGCAAAAGTTAAACTCTGCATTCATGAATCTCGTAACCAATTATATGTAAGAAATTGGATACCGTAATGCAAACAGTACGAAAAATGTTTAGTAACATAGCAACTTAATAAATATTTTGTACACACACACCAATCTAGAACGATTATCATATCGATCCATAAAACAGGTCCGGAGCAATAAATCGTGTAATGTCGCGTTAACTGTAGGAAGTAGTTAAAAGCCAAAAAAAAAACAACAAAAAAAAAACAAACACTGCTGAATATTTCGTCATCTTCATAATTTTCACTCGATATATAAAGTGGGTGTAAAGAGCTGATTTCCTACGCTTGGTCTGAAAATATAGGAATATTCTACAAACCAAATAACCAAAAACCAAAAAATGCCAAGTATTGTACGAAACGGTAGAGTGGTCCGAAACGAAGACCAACTGCAGGGAACCTTCAAATTATACCACGTTCTGCTTCAGATTCACGGAATCTTTATTTTGTGCCAAACAAGAACACTTTGCAAAACATGTGTCCAAGTATCGGTGATAGGAGTGCTACTATTGTTTGTCTCGTACCATTTCGTTGTAGTGTACGAGTGTTTTAACCACAACGTCGACACCGACGAACTGATATTGGCGCTGTCGTTAACTATTAGACATACCATGGTGTTTATCACTCTTTTTATACTATTTTACAGACATCGAAAAGTCCACACACTATATCAACGTATTCTGAAAAACTGCAGCAAGATCTCAGATGAAGAAACGAAACAAATAAGAAAGAATGTGTGGATACCACTGTCCATCTTCAGTGGGATAGTTTTTCTCTACAATGCGAGCGATTTCGCTTTTGGGCTGTACGAAATAAAATACGAAAAAACCATGAATAATTTTGCCACTGTGTATAAAATGCCACGAGCCAATGAAAATTACGTAGGATATATAATCACGTATTCCAGCTATATTCTACTAAATCTTTATGCAGAAAACATATTCTCCGTGATAATCAGTTTCTGTTCTTTCTTGTATCTGCTAATCAGTTCTAATTTTCTAGAACTCGGCTCCTCGGCAAAAATTCTCACAAAAACATATTCCGGTGGTGCTTACACAAGTTTTGTTAAAACTTTCAAAATAATTCGCTCGATTGTTGAAGAATTGAACGAGTGTTTCGAGTTTCTAGTGTTTATTTGGTTAAGTGCAGTCCTCACTATAGCTTGTTTAAACATCCGAGCCATGCAACGAATGAATTTCACTCTTCATGCTGTGGGATATTATCTTTTAGGGTCGCTGAAGATATTTTTCTCTTTTTTCCTTTTATATTTAAGTGCTGCTAAAGTCCACGAAACGGTAAGATGATCTCCATTTTATTATAAGATACATGAAAATATCCAATTCGATCATAATCTAGTTTTAAACACTTAAAATGGGTTTTCCGAATAATATCATCATCTATCATCTATTATGACTTTTCTTGGTAAATTTACTCTACTATATATTACTTTTTGTGGTAAAGCATTGTGATGAAGCCTGTGTCAATTACGGTGACCTGTTATTATCATACAACGCTTCTACAGTCACAGAGTTTGAGAACGCAACACAACAAGAAAGTACAACAACCATCATGGCCGTCGTCTTTCACTTAACTTTTAAGGTTAACTAAAATTTTGAAACCATGTGAAAAAAATGAATTGAGGAATTTTTGCTTTGATTTTTACAATATATGGGTATTGGAAGAATCCATGAGGTTTTAGAAAAATCTACAATTTTTGGAAAAATCTACAATTTTTGGAAAAATCTACAATTTTTGGAAAAATCTACTATTTATTGGAGATAGCCCGAGATATGCTCGCAAGAGACTTCGTGTTTTCAATTGACGTCACAAATGCTAAGCGACTGGGGAAGACTAATAATGCTATGTAGCCAGTCTTCCTTCATTCTTTCCACAATCGTACATTGCTCCTAGGATGTCAGATTTGGTACTTTTCAATTAAAAGAGAAGCTGCTTGCATGGCATTTTTGTTCAAAATCTTTGCTTCAATACGCTCGCAATGTCGCAACTGTGCTGTTTCCGTGTGAAGCGCGGGTTCTTTAACTGATTTTTATTAACAATTTTTATTGTAAAATTTTATTACTTAACGTGTTCTGTTATTTTTAGACAAAAATTTAATAACCTGATAAATTTATTTTTAGGCAATTCAAACATCGGACATTATAATGACTACTAATCCAGAGGAAACACTGTCCATGGTAACTGAGGCGTGTCTTTTCATTATCAAAAACTTTGGTACTTTGAGGTTAGCTGCCCGTCCTTATTATTATTAACTAACCTAAACTAGCCTTTATGGGTATAGATAGAAGTTTAAGTTAGTATTTAGATTAGTATTAAACAAAAATATCTATATACACAGAGACTTGTTTAGTTTAGTTATAACAACAGATCAGCACACCACACCACAAGCCAGTAGCGCCGTAAGCTGTACGGGAAGCTAACCCAAAGTACCAAAAAATCAAATACATGTAACTCGCAAAATATAAAAATTTTCACTACAGTACAAAAATAATATAACATAAAATGCATTAAAAAATATCAAAATTTTACTTTATAGAACCCAGAAAACCATGTTCCGTATTGTGCAATACTAGTCATTTCTCGAGAACTTGGTTCAAAAGATGTAGGAATATCAGTGTGGAAATTTGCTATTATCAAGTGGGCCCATCTGCTTACAGTAAGAAACAAAAAAAAAGCATATTACAAATATTTTTGTTTATTAAATATTTTCGAAATTATCATTTATACGCGTTATATTCAGTTCATTTATGTGTGAGTGAGAGTGTTTGTGAGCAGGTTTGTGAGTGAATTGCAACGCCGTGGATTGTAAATTGTGAACGTATACTTTTAGACTTATGTACATTAAAAAATCAAAAGCACTAAAAGAAAGATAATTTTGTAAAGTTTTAACTGTATGCTTTACTTTCAGAATTGTCGACTCATTTACCGTATACAGTACAGTAAAAGTCGAATTGTTTAGATCATTTTATAAGATAAATTTATGGGATCGACTATTAATTGCAATGTCCACTACTTTTAAAGAGCTGAAATTCTTTAGTTTTAATTTTACCTTAGTTTGAATCCAAAATTTAATTATTAATTGATGTATAAACACGTAAAGAAGATATACCGGTATAAACTAAATAATTATACAAAAGATGTTGTAGAAAGTTCAAAACATCAATTGTAGAACTATACTTGTGCGATATAGCCACATGAATGCTACGTGTGCGATAGACAATACGATACAGATACCTAAGACTGCAAGAAAGAATACGTCGACTTTTACATGCAATATATGAAAAACAAATACTATTTTTTCAGCCAAAAAACATGGATGAACTTTTACATGATATCGAATATTAAATGAGTCTATACGGAAATGCATTGGCAATCTATTACGCATATGCATAAATAGCATTTTAAAAATACTTGTTATACAAATATATTACTACTAGAAATTAACCCCCGTGGTTGGTATGGTAACCACGGGATGCCTAGATTACTTACAGCTTATGTTTTTGCAGTTCATTGTTGTAAATCCAATTAAATAGGCGTTATGCATTATGTAAGACGTGAATAACGCTGACGCAACTTGTTAAACTTAGATGTTTATTAATACTAATTTAAAATCTAACAAATATTTAAATTATCATTTTACAGATTGCAGGGACAGTGGTAACTTATCTCATCATTCTGTATGAAAAATAAAAATCTATATCAACAGAAATGACATTACGACATTGACAAGGATTAACATATAAAAGTAATTGTAATAAACTTAACATTTTTATTCTATTTTCTATTTGTTCTATTTTCAGTAAAAATTACCTCACAATAACAAAGCATTTCTATTTGTAAATCATTCAGAACAATTGGATGTGTTTAAATATATGTTTCAAACGATAGTTTAAAATGGAAACTGACTTCTTTTTCGACAACATAAAAGACAAAAATGCGCAAAACACCCTCAGTACAAAGCACAAATGTGTACTGTACACTGCACTGCAAACATAATAACGAATTCGTTGCACTGAATGGTTTAATTATAAATGTGGTAAATTCGCAAACTTAAATTTCACTGTGTCGGGTTTTAAAAGCGCTAATTCTCACTCAGAAATGGGTTTTCTGAAAATTTATACTCTCATATAGATATATATTCTGTTAAAAATAGGTTTTTTAAGTGGGAGGGATCCCCTAAATCCTTTTCTTACGTATGACCCTGGTTTACTCACACATACTTGCGTACGTATTATCGATTTAAACGTGCCTCAAGACATAAATTGTGTCATGTCAAAAAACAAAGCTACCTTAATGGCTCACTAGACATAAATTACAAGGAATGAAACACTACGTTCGCGAATGCAATTACACCGATTACACATACTCAATAAAATTAGTGATATTCTCTCATAGCAAACAGAAAAGAAGTGTATCGATAATATCATATCAGCTCGATAATAATCACTTTAGTAAATACGCCCATGTAAAATGATACCAATCCATTAATGCGAACCCGTCCGGAGTAATAAATATTTTAGTGCCAAGAAACCAAAAGCAGCACTTTAATGCCAACAAAAACACTGCTGATACAAACATCGTCATTTCAGTAGAAAAACAGATAAAGTGAGTTGACTTTGTATCCAGACAATGCAGTACTATTACAACAAGCCAATGTTGAATACCGTATATAAAGTTGAAATCGTTCAAAACAAAAACCAATTGGAACGCACTTTCACGTTGTACCGAGTGCTACTTCAGATTCACGGAATCTTCATATTGTGCGAAACGAAAACATTTTGCAAAACATGTTTCCAAGTTTTGGTGATAGGAGTACTGCTATTGTTCGTCTCGTACCATTTTGTCGTAGTGTATGAGCTTTTTAACCACGCCGTTTCCACGGACGAAATCACATTGATTTTGTCGATGACTATTAAGCACGTCATGCTTTTGATCACACTCTTCGTTTTATTTTTCCGACATCGCAAAATCCACAAATTTCATCAACGTATTCTTGTCATCTGCTGCAAGCTCCCACACCAAAGAGCGAAGAAAATAATAAAAACAGTGTGGATACCACTATCCATCCTGAGTGTGGTAGTCTTTCTATACAATGGGTGTTTATTCGGTATTGGATGGAACGCAGTGAAAGATGAAGAAACAATGAATTATTTTGTCACGTTGTATAAATATCCGCGAGCCAATAAAACTTACGTGGGATTTATAATTATGAATTTCAGCTATACTTTACTCAACCTTTATGCCGAAAACGCGTTTTCAGTAATAACCAGTTTCTGTTCCTTGCTGTTTCTGCTAATCACCTCTAATTTTCTGCAACTCGGCTGGTCAGCTACAATGTCCAAAAAATCTTATTCTAGTGATGTTTTTACAAGCCGTGTAAAATGTTTTAAAATATTGCGTTTGATCATCAATGAATTCAACGAATGCTTCGACTTTTTAGTGTTTTTTTGGTTAGGCGGACTCCTCATTATGGCCTGTTTGAATCTCCGAGCGATACCACAGATGAGTTTCAAACTTCATGCTGTGGGATTTCATGTTTTAGGAACGTTGAACATATTTTTCGTTTTTTTCCTGCTATTTTTACGTGCTGCCCAAGTCCACAAAACGGTAAGGCAAAATCACATTCATATTACCTCAGTAGGATAGATGACCCGTGCTATAGCACGTGGAGATTTTGTTCTCCGTTTTCACTCACGTTACCCTTTCCCTAGCGTGCAAAATTTGTTTTTGAATATTGTCACGGAAACATTTTATCACGGACAGAGAATAGACACTTTCTTGTTTTATAGGTTATTTATTTTGAATACGTGAGACAACTTTCACGAATTATGTCACTGTTTTTTTTTTTTGGTAGCATATTGATTTCAGGCAACGGAGTAACACGCAAAACTTTTTAGTGATTGATGTTTGATATTTCTAGGCAAATCAAACAGCCGACATAATAATGACTAGTAATCCAGAAGAAACATTATCCCAGGTGAGTAAGATGTCCTCATTTTCATTATTTCAAAAGTCAATTGAAAGCACATTTATTTCGTTGAAAAGCATTATAGCCGGATTTCCGCGTGCAAGTTGAAAAGAGTACTGAAACGTTTTTTGCGATTTTCGCGATCTCGCGCGATTTTTGAAGAAAAATTCATATGTGTTTTTTATTGTTATTTGCCGCGCTGATGACAACAAACTACATCTGATCGAGAAGTGAAGCAGCATGTTATAAGTATAGTAATGTGGTTTGTCATGTATGGTGGATTATGTATTGTGTAAACACCGTCAACTTCCATCATAACAAAATAAGAACCCTTTAAATTGAATGACATTTGTCGATGCGCAATAACATAATCGCCTCGGCCTAGAGGCTTCATCAGGTAAAAACAAAGTATAGGAAAAAAAAGGAAAATGTAAGAGAGACAGGTGAACTGTTTACACAGACATCTCTAATCTCATCCTTGTTTTATATTTTCCGTTTCTACCTGACCATGCCTCTAGGAGAGTGGCAAAACGTCGTAAAAGTGTAAAAAGAAAATACAAACTACTAAAAAATAGTCTTTGTTTAAAAAGGTTTTGCTAATAATAATTTAAGTTTAAAAGCTATTGTAATTTAATTAAAATAGGTCTACATTATGTTTGTAAACAAAAAAAATAATATTTGTTAGAAATCCGAAAATCCAATTCCGTATTGTGCTACACTTGTCATTTCTCGAGAACTCAGTTCGAATGATGTGGGAATATCTTTGTGGAAATTTGCTATAATTAAGTGGACTCATCTTCTTACAGTAAGTAAGAAAGCAAAAAGTATAAATATTCAATACGTGTATTATGACATTGCATTTAAACCAAAATTTACAAGAACTCCAATTTTTTCACGTGATGAGCTTTGTAGTTAAATTCCAATAAATTTTTCAATTTTTATTTTACAGATTGCAGGAACCATGGTAACCTATCTAATCATTCTGTACCAAAATTAAAACTACCGTACATAAAACCAAAACTGAACATTTTTAACAAGTCCACACTATGGTTCATTATGTTTAATATTTTGTTCATTACTACAATCACACGTATCTGTATACTGTAAATATATTCCATACAAACAAGCTTTCGTGTCACTTCATGAATGTTGTCCATAAATGTTTAGATCATGATTGTACATTTGATAGTTTATATTTCAAAAATAACGTTGACAATCGATTATTTCGGGTAGTTGATTGAAGTTTTTATGCCCAACGTAAAAACTTCGCAACATTTATTAACCATTTCAACAGCAAATTAAGACAATTCATCTAAGTACCAAACGTAGGCCTACTCTACTAGTTAAACACATTGTAGTTTGTTTACATAACTGCAAAACATAACTCTTGCAACATCTCCCCAAAAGCCATATTTTATTCAGATTTTTTCCACAGTTTTTTCTCGCAATGTTATAAACTTACCCTGTACATCTGACGTCTACCTTTTCAATGCAATGGCAATGCATTCACTTCAAACAGAAACTTAAAATCCACATACTAAATACAGACAGTTTTTAAATTTTGTTTGTTTGACTAAACTGGTTTTTTTTTTTTTAAGTTTGTAGATACTGGTGTCCTTTTTTGTGTTTTTTAGTGTGTTTTTTATAGATTTTATTGATCCATCTTTGTTTTTATTACTATACGCGCCCTTGTCTGTATTGTCTCAATGAAACGCACTTGAATAAAAAATACTTGTGTTAACATTTTTTCCCAATTTGTAAGGTGTTCCAAAAATCCGTGAATACTTCATTATTTTGGTTTCCTTGACTTAAAACTGCAAAGGCCAGATGTCACAACCAGTCATGTTTCCGTTATCATCTGAACAGTCATTTTTTCTGACGTGAGAATATTTGTACCACGTGGCGAAAATGATTGGATAAAGCGTAAGACAAACGATCACTGCAAATTCAACGAATTTTTCGTATGTTTAGCATTCTCATACATTGCCAACAAGTCATGTCATTAATTTACTAGGTCCACGTCTTGCTTACCAAGATAAATGTCGACCCACAGATGGTACGTCACAAGCATTTGCTATTGCTACTCAATTACATTCTTTCAATTACAACTTTTAATTACATCAATTACATCTTCTTGTACATTGTCATAGTTCTGATGCCAACCTGAGAATCATATTTCAAATCTCCGATCTCCAGAGTTTTCATTGTTGCTAATGAGTTGGTTTGAAACACAACATTCGGTTCTTAAAGCTAACTTCGAAAATCGGTTACATCATCCGACTTCGATGCATTACGGAATTTCTCCGGTGTTATCATCGGAGTGTAAACGGTAATAGCCAATTAACCAACGGAGTTTTGGGTTTGACGGGCGAGTGGAGAGAGCGAGAGATGAGAAGCTTTTTTTGAATTTCAATAATTGCAAATGCAAAACTGCATATAAGAAGACTATGCACCCTCTCTGGAACAAAATGGGAGCAATGAGGAAGGTAGAGGTAATCCCAGGGAAGGGATTACTGACAAGTGTTAATCAATCTATTTTTCTTACTGAACAATGAGAACTTCCAGGAAACAATGGCTGCTAGAACAATGGGTCTATTGTGTAACCTATTGTCAGTTGCATATCCTGTTGTTTCCTGAAAATCCTGACCTCTGTCAGCTGGAAGCCACCATCTTGACCGGAAGTCGTCATTGTACGACAGCCCCCTGAACAATACACCATACTGATGAGCATACTGTTTAAAAAACCAAAACCCCATGCCAAAAAAAAAATAAAGCAGTTCCAAATGTTTTTATCACCTGAGCAAACTTTCCCCATCCAACAAACATGTTCATGTTCACAAACATGTTCGCTCCTTTTATGGGGAGACGCAAGTAGTTTTCGGGTCAGACGACTTTCGGTGGCTCATAATAAATTGCTAAGATCACTGTTTAATTAGAGCAGATATCAGTCAATTTCTGCGAAATATAATATATTACAGATCTTTTCTGTAAAAAGTTAATCCAATATTATAGACTTAGGGAAGTTCTTTGTTTCTTGGTAAATACTAAACATCCCCTTCACTGCTACAACAAATATTTCAAACGCCAGAACGTATGTAGAAATGTGAACTCATTTAAGTTTGTTCTTGATAAAATCACCCTTACATGGACTGATAAGAGATATCCTTACAATGTTTTTGCAATATGGAATAATCTCCCAATTTTCTTAAGAAAGAAGATTAATATGGTTGACTTAACGAGCAAAAAACTATTTCAAAACTTTGATAGACTGTTAAGAAAGCATTTGTTGTTTGTTGATTGACTGTTTTTCTGTTGGTTGTTGTTTTTGTATGTTATGTTTGTTTTGTCCCGTTTTGACCCTTTGGTCTGTGTAATAAAAAATAAATAAAATAAACAAAAGAAAAGAAAAGTGGGGCCTTAAAAACATGTTTTTATCTATTACTTGATCAAGACGAGATTAAAGTTGAAAAATTGACGGTATATTGTTAATTCATAGTCGTTATATTGTAATAATCATAGTGTTATGTTGTCATTCATAGTCATTTCAGGTGACACTTGGAACTATGCGCACGATGCAATTTTTTCATATATACAGTGTGCGACAAAATTATAAGTACACCACTTATTTTCACTGTTGTCTTGCAAAGCCTGCAGGAACCAATACGGCGCTTCACATTTAGATGATAGATTGTATAGGTAAACAATGTTTCACTCTATTTTACAAACAATAAGTTTTTTTATGAAATAAACCAACCAAGATGTGTCAAAATTATAAGTGCATATCAAAATTCTTCTATTTCTCATCAATGTACAGTACGGTATATGTATACTAACACAATGAAAGTTGCATACTTTATCAATCCCGATCTTCATATATTTATATAGCACATGCGTTTCTGCATTTAAACTTAAGTTGGAGCCACAAGACTATTGTTACACAATGCCAAAAAGTAAATGAGTTTGAAAGAAGTCAAATTACTGCACTGAAAACAGACAGAAAAGCAAAAAAAAACAAATTACTATGGTTACGGAAAACTTGGGAATGGTTAGTCTATGAAGTTTATAAAGAAGAGCGCAAATTTTCAACATCAGATGAGCTTAAGTCAGCCATTTTACTAATTGGGGATCAATTTCAAAATGTCGGATTTAAAGTGTAAAAATAAATGTCAAATAGCATATTTGAAGTCATTATTGCCAAAGAAGAGTTTCATTAAGTATTAATGTGATGTACAGTGATGATAAATAAATTTTATTTTTGACGTAATCATAATTTTGACGCACCTTGATTTTTTGTATTAAAAACTTTTATTTGTAAAAAGTAATGTATACACTGTTTCATCTAAACATGAAGTATCATATTTGTGCCTGCAGAATTTGCAAGACAACAGTGAATTTATGATGTGCGCTTAAAATTTTGCCGCACATTGAATTTTGAATAGCACTTGGTGAATACAATACAATTCAAAAATCCCTCCCTTGTCTGAATTTTCAATATAAACATAGAGCGAGTCTCCGAACAAAAATTGTCGGTGATACGTAAACAGTGGTACCACCTCCCACCGATCTGACTAGCTTGAAACCTCGTAGGCTTATAACATTAAGTAAATGCAAACCACTAAAAACTAAATGTAAAACCATGTAAAATTTAAACTATATTTGTTATACAAATAGGCCTACAATCAAGACGCTAGGCGTTCACTAAATATTATCATCAATAGGTGGGAGATACTCAGGAACTCGCCTCGTTCCTACATGAGCAAAATATGAACTCTGCATTCATAAACGTCCTAAGACACAACAAGGTATGTGTAAGAAATTGGTTCATTTTTCGTCCGCCAGAAAAATGAACCAATAGAAATATTATTTATATTGTTCAATATAAACAATATTTAATACCATAGCAACTGGACAATGCAGTAATTATTTTGTAGATATGCCAATGTGAAACGACATCATATCGATCCATGAAAAATAAACAAGTTCGGAGTAAAAAATCGTGTAATGTTGCTTTAAGTACAGGAAGTAGTTAAAAAACAAAAAACAAAAACGCAGCTAACAGATAATGTTTATCATCCATTTTAGTCGATAAAACTGTATAACGTGAGCCTAAAAAGCTGGTTGTCTTCACTTTGAGAATAGAAAGGTATTCTACAAATACGTTATATACACACAAAAACACAATGGCAAGTGTTGTACGGAACTTTCGGGTGGTTCGGAACAAAAATCTATTGCAGAGAACCTTCAACTTATACCACGTTCTGCTTCAGATTCACGGAATCTTTGTTTTGTGCGAAACGAAAACCATTTGCAAGAAATGTTTCCAAATGTTGGTGATAGGGGTACTGTCATTGTTTGTCTCGTACGATTTCGTCACAGTGTACGAATGTTTTAACTACAACGTCAACATGGGCGAACTGGTATTGGCGTTGTCGTTTATGATTAGGCATATCATGGTGTTGACCACACTCTTCATATTATTTTATCGGCATCATAAAATCCACAAACTATATCGACTCATTATGAAGAACTGCTGCAAGATCTCAGAAAACCGAACGAAACAAGTGCGAAAAAAGGTGTTGTTACCCTTATCGATTCTGAGTGGGATAGTCTTTTTCTACAATGTGTCCCATATCGCTTTTGGATTGTACGAAATAAATAATGAAAACGTGATCAATACTTTTGTCAACGTATATAAAGTGCCACGACCCAATGAAACTTTCGTGGGATATACAATCATGATTTCCAGCTATGCGTCAGTCAATCTTTACGTAGAAAACGTATTCTCCGTGATAATCAGTTTCTGTTCTTTCTTGTTTCTGCTAATCAGTTCTAATTTTTTGGAACTCGGTTTTTCAGCTAGAATTACTACAAAATCATATTCCGGTGGTGTTTACACAAGTTTTGTCAAGAATTTCAAAATATTGCGTTCGATCGTTGAAGAATTCAACGGATGTTTCGAGTTTCTAATGTTTATTTGGTCAGGTGGACTTCTTGTTTTAGCCTGCCTCAATCTCCGAGCTGTGCAAAAAATGGATTTCACTCTATATGCTGTGGGATTTTTTATTTTGGGATTTTTTAAAATATTTGTTTCTTTTTTTCTGTTATTTTTAAGTGCTGCCAAAGTTCACGACACGGTAAGACTTTCTCGATTATTCGATACATTAAATTAACCAATTTAAAAGCAATATAACTTAGCTCTAATGGTTTTAAACACACTTAAGGAGAGTTTTACGAATATTATCATTTTCAATATTTTTGGTTGTAACTTTTTGTTATTAAATATTTTGTTAGGACATTCCATAATTTTTGTACATAAATTTTGATAACTTGACAATCTCGTTATTTCTAGGCAATTCAAACATCGAACATTATAACGACTACTAATCCAGAGGAAACACTGTCCAAAGTAACTGGGGTTTTTCTTTTCCATTATTTAACAAACTAATCAAAAACATTTAAATACTGGTACCTTATTTCGACCAATGGGTCGAAATAACCCAGACAAATTAGCCAGCACACAAAATAGCCCAAAACTAAATTTATGTATACCAACTCTATAACAATTACTTTATTTGAAATAAAACTGATATACGTATTTAAATTCTTAAATCTAAATAATTACTGGTGGTAATAATTACTGGTAATATTATGTTGATCGTCAAAACAAAATACAATATTATAAAGTACTTTTAAGTGCAAGGGATGAGGCAATACTGACCCTCTGCACTTTCTTGTCCAATGGCTGGTAAATTGTGATACTACTACTGACGGATTCACAAAGGGGGAGTTAAGGGTTTAACCCCCAACCCCTCCCAGAACATGTTTAGTTTATTGACGTATTTAATGTTACATGGATATTTTTGTGAAATAATAAAAAAGCAAAAACGGCTAAATTGTGCATATTTAGAGGTTTAAACACGCATACGTTCATTTGGAGTTGGATTTGCCACGAAAAAGATGTAATATTTAGTATTTAGACATATTCGTCATAAAATGTCAGATGCCCCCCTCCCTTCAAAAATCACTTTTGAATCCTCCACTGGATAATACTATATAGGGAAGCTTATTGTTAAACTATCAATCAGCGTCGTAGAGAAATTAGCCGAGCAACGCGCGATGAATTGTTTTCCTTTTGACACTCAATTGTTAAAGCACGTTTTTGTGTAGTGATAGTAGCTCAAAGTGTTCAACTTTGCTTAAGGCAGGCAGCAAACTAGCATTCAATACCTCAATCGTTTTGAATGGCCGTCACTTTGAATGATCAAAAGTGACGTCACGTGCAGACAGGACAGCCAATAGATTCCTTGCACGTGATCACATAACGTGCTTTCCTACAGCAGTTAAGATATTGAGAAAAAAAAATTCACATTTTTTGTTTTAGGACCGCCCCTTTTCGATGATTCAAAATGTATGATCATTCAACAAATTGAGGTAATATTGAGCAATTGAATGCGTTTGCTGCCAGCCTAAATGATTCAATTTCTGTTTGACAACACTGACAACTTTTTTTTTTGCGTGCCATTTTTTATGTTATCGTTAAAAACCGTCGAAAAAGAAGTCTGTCCGGACAGACTTCTAATTGGTAATAAACTACAGACGTGGTTACCAACTTTGTTTGTTTGAAATGATACTAACAATTAAAACTCGCACTGTAAAGTTTTTAACTTTAAACCAATTGATAATTTATGCGTTTTATCCATAAAAACAAGTGATAGCTAAAAACACGTTTTTAAGGTTCCACTTTTGTTTTAACAGTATTGTGTTGAACTCAATGTGAAATTAAGAAAAAGTGGGTAATAAGCATCTTTTACCACCGAGTGTTTTTTTTTTATAATCAAACCTTTTTTTAGAAGTATCACATTATGCAAATTTGTTATTCTAAACCTTAACAAATATTGTACTAACAAATTATCTGACAAAATATTTCGAAAAATTGAACTTACGGGTTTACATTTTCACAATCCTCAACTAACAATATCTCTTCTATTTTTATTGTTTTTCAGTTTTCATAAAGCACTTTTTAGAGACAATAATTGTTATTTATTTTGTAATTGTTATGATCTTAAAAATTGTCAAATAAAAATTAATATTTTTATTACTCTTTCATCTTGGAATGCTTTTTCAAGTTTGATTAGGAAGACTGCAATCACTTTTTAAAAATAAATTGCGTTAGCATATGCGTCCATTTTAAAAACAAATTGTTCAGTCATATAGCCATGATTACTTTTCTTACTGTACGTGTTACTTTCTTAATGTGTGTGGTTTTTTTTTTACTTCAATGAGATGTTAAATTAATAAAATTAAAATAAAAACAAAATAACAAGTTATGGGTAAAAATACGTTTTTAAAAGCCCCACTTTTCTTTAGGACATGTTTCTTGAACGGGGAAAGTTTGCGTGGATGATGAAAACATTTGGAACTGGTTTATTTTTTTCTCTGACATTGAGTTTTGGTTTTTTAAACGGTACGGTATATGATGTATTGTTGAGTGTACTGTTGGCGGTGTTGTCGAAACCATACTGTTAATAATAAAAACCAGTTGGCATGCATTGTTGCATTTGCTATTGTTGAAATCCAAAATAAAACTTCCCAAATGTTTTCTCTCACTCACTCACAAAGACCAATACAGTGAGTCCTCGACTTACGCGGATTTGAGTTACGCGGATTCGTAGATACGCGGTTGGTTCCAGCTAATAGTGTCACCCCCGTTTTGTGTTTCTCCCTTAACGGCAAAATCGTGTTTTGTTATTGAACGTATGTAGTACTTATTGTAAACAAAATAAACTTTTAAAAATTTCTGAAAAAAGTGAAGAGAAGTTATACAGGTCATGGTCAAAAGTATTAGACCACCAAAACACTGACAAACAAAGAAGTTATCTAATGATATCAAATCAAGAATTATTCATGTTAAAACGAAATTTATCCTTCCTACATATTACCACGTCGCTGAATATCAGTGCAAAAAGCAGTGACATAGCTGTAAAATACAATAACATAAAATTCAAATACACAAAATCGATTCAAAACGGGAAATTGTCTGGTCATCTTTGCAGTATCTTCAGACGTCAGAATAGACATTTTCAGACAATATGCAAAAACGTGAGATTTGAATCATCCACAAAAATTTAAACTGAGTGGAAGAAATCTGGATTTAATATCAGTGTTAAAACTGCAAGACAACGTCTCAATTCTTTGGGTTACAAATCATCCAAGGCTATGTATGACCATACCACTCATCACACTTTGTTTGACAACAGACTCACTGATTCACCTTACGATTCTATTTCTTGGACAGAAATTCCTATTGATGAATGTCAAGAGCTAATTCATCAAGCAGTCTTTTCTCATTTAGACGTTGGTTTAATACTATTGACCGCAAAATGGAGTGGTTTACTTTTTTTGGCCTTGGTGTTTTCTTCTTATCTTGACTTTTCTTCATTTGTATCATTTTGTAAAGGAAAGAAAGCTTTATTTAGTGGACTTTGTAAGTTATGGAAAACAAATGTTATGGTTGTGATTTTCTCTGTCAGTGCTTTGGTCGTCTAAATATTTTTGGCCATAGGTTATATATTTCTGTAATAATATAACTAGAAGTTATTATTATTAATCAACATAAACATATTATACAGCTCATTTGACTTTAATAGTTCTCTGAAACGAATATACTGTATATATGTCAAAAATGCATCGTATGTACTGTTCGACTTACGCGGTTTTCGACTTACGCGAAAACCTCCGAAACCAATTAACCCCGTAAGTCGAGGATTCACTGTATAGCTGTTTGAAAAAAGTTATCTTTTTCACCCTTTTCCCCCAATTTGTTTAGACCATTTCAATGTCTAGTTTATGAGATCGATTATTACATCTACATGGATACTACATTTGAGAAACTGAAATTCATGGTTTAATTTGATGGTCTAAAATTTAGTTTCCAGAAGCCCAGTTATTGAAGTATAACCCCTCAAAAAAACCTTAAACAAAATGTTGTTTACACGAGATGTTAGAAAAACGTTCTAAACCTTAACTATAAAACTGTACTTGTGCTATAATTAGACCTCGGATTTGCATGAAGTTGCATATTTCTTTCGTTTATAAGCAGCTATCTCAAAACTGATGAAGATGTTATTCATTGTTGCATAAGTACAATGCTTAAATTTCATTTTGCATATTTCGGATGTTAGTGCATAATTTTGTATATTTTTCGAATGTTAGTGCATATTTTTCCATATTTCAAATGTTACTGCATATTTATTTGCATACTTTAGCATTTATTTTCATAAAATTTCTATTTTAGTATTTATTTTCAAAAAATTTCTATTGTCAACCTAGATTGTTTTTAAAAAATATTTTTGAATTTCATGCAAACAAGAAATTCCAAGTTTAATAACACGAAAATAAAATGTTAAAAATAAAATGCTTTGAAGTTTGATGTTTTTGCAGAACACCTAGAAAACAAATTGCATATTGTCATGTCATGTCTACTGCATATTTTGATTAGTTTTGCATGCATATTTTTATGTTTTTAGTGCATATTAATCCGAGGTCTAGCAATAAAACATCACTATCTACTATACTATTTACTCATTTACATTAGTATTCACCAGTTAAGTATTAATTCCTATTAGTTGTAATTATGCTCGGTGTTATGCTAGAAAGCCTTCAATAGCTGTAGCAATGCGCTGTAATCAGCAGGAAGGCACCACAAAGCTGTAGCTATTCGCTATGTGATACAGAAAAGCTAAAGCACAAATTTTTATAATGTTCAACATTTATTTTATCAAACTTATGCACAGTATTATTATTAATTAAGCTGAATGTCTAGGTAACTATACTGGCCTACCGAATACAGTAACCCAGATCTGAGTGTCTGTGTATTCAACAATTTGTAATACAATTTATGAAATTAGAAAAAATTGAATATTTGTTATACATGAAAAACTATTAAATTAACAAAATTTGTCAATGTAAAAATATTTATTAAATTTGAACTACTTGTAAAACAACTATCCACTATTTTCCAATAATATTCAGTCTTTGTAAATTGAGGTGTCAGAGATCTAAACTTCATAAAAGTGTTTTTATCAACCATTTGTGTGCATTAACATAAAGCATCTTGCAATATCCACATGCAAAAGTTACACATAAGTTTTAAAATTTTTTTAATATTAGTGAAATTAAAAAAAAAAATTTTAATGTTACTATTTAAATTATAAAACTTTTAGGTGATAATATACAAAAAACTGGAATGTGTTAATATATTAAAATTATTCATTAAATATAAACTACTGGAAAAGCTAGAATTTTTTCACACGATATTGGTGAAGTGGCACAGAGTTTAAAAACGTTTCTTGCATGACTAAGTCTAGTATTTTTCACACTGTCAACTAAACTTAATGTCAATTCACAAAAATAAGCTAACAGCACTTTGCAAAAAAGTTCATATCGTGCATTCAACCTGTTGCCTACATCACGTTTTGTATAGTAATCAGACCCAGATAGTGATAATGAAATCAAGCAACGACATCGTAGATAGATGCTTTGCCATCTGATCCTGTTACCAATATTTTACAATCATCTGAAATATCGCAGCCTGAAATGGGATTTCTTTCGTGTATCTGGGGAAGGAGGATTCCAACACAAAAGTTTAAGACTTTTTTTGTCAAATTATTTTTAAAATTCGTGTACGAGGACTGTCACATTAACCATCAAAACCTTACCTGAAAAATTGTGGGCCCAATAGGAGCTCTCCAAACATTCACACGTTTATCATTACCAGCAGTAACAAACCACGTTCCACAGGAAGA
>JAQIWH010002522.1:0-24078 GCA_034695005.1 Cryptops parisi | reverse complement strand
ACTGCATAGAATCACATAATAGCAAAATTCTCACGTCTATCCGAGCATTTGAAAAATTTCTGTTTCCTAATAACAAAATTGTATACAAATAATTCGCATAAATTGAAACTCATATATAAGCAATATATCGCAATTGTCATAAAATAAAATAAACTACAGCAATAGTTCCAATAGCTCGGTCATTTGTTCACTACCATACAAAATCGCACATTAGCGATTAGTAAGTTCTCAATTATAAACAACATTTGGGGGTGTCGATATTTCTCTTAAATCGCATATATGTAATTCGAGAACTACCTGTGTATGTACATATGAAAAAGGTGAAAAGCATGCTAATAGTGGTGGAGGAAGCGACCTTTATGTCGTGAAACTTTTAAAGTGTGTGGTTCTTCTTATAAGGACGACAATGACGACGACTTGAACCTGGGAAAAGGCGTTGAATGCGCGCAGCAAGAGTTTATTGTTAGTTTACACTTTTTCCTGCACCGCAAGGTCGTTGCTTACTCTCCACAACTTCCATCACATTCCGAGGCAATAAACAACCCTAAGTCGACGCGAAAAACGATAAAAACGACCCTTATCATTGCCAGCCTCCCAACCTAAAAGGGTAGCAACGACGTCCTCGGTCTTAAAGAGTATATAAAATGTGTCTAATTAAAAGTGCGCAAGCAACAGGAAAAGAAATACAAGTAAGAAAGAGACCCCAAAAAAAAGTGAGACGAAAACGTATAAATCCCAGTAACGGAGATAAAAACATTTTAACAACATTCGTATAAAAGCATATTATTGATTAAAACAATAATGAAATTTGTAGTTCGTGTTCTGCTTTGTTTTGTTTTTAAATTAGAAAAAAAAATAGTAATAATGAATGTTTTGATTAAAAGTTCACTAAGAAAACGGTTTTGTGAAACAGAAATCATCAACTGAATAAATAATAAAAAATTTGTTGTTTTTTTAAACTTGTTCATTAAACCGTAAAGTTGCAGATGTTTCATTTCGTTTCATGTTTTTTTTTTATTATATAGGAATAATAGGGATGAAAAAAAATAGAGTGAAAAAATAGTACACCTATAATCAACGAGGCAGAAAATGCCTAGCTGAAAGTTTGTTGTATTCGTTTGTCATGGTTTTTTGTTTGCGTTTTTTATTTTTCAAACTTCGACGTGTTAATTAATCTCTTTTCCAAAGCTATAATTTTATGGTAAAAAGAAGAGTTATTGAATTTGTAAAACCAGTTGAAAAAAACTCTGCACGCCTATCCAATCACAATATTCTTAGTTACGTAACAGAAGAAAGCGTTTTAAGAACGTGATGTTGGTGATTTGCATTTTTAAAAGTCATTAACATGCCAGTTTTCACGCGACCACGCATTAAACCAAGCTACATAGTCACGTGACCATGGTTAAAAATCATTTTAAACAATAGACTCGTGCAGACCCGATTTCAACAATGAGCTCTGCACGAGCCCAACAATGAACACGAGTTCTTCTCCAAAACATGCGTTACAAAAGAAAGTCCATTATAGTTAAGGATCATCCCTTGTATCCCAGACTCGGGAGGAGAAAACCCGATATTGTCAATATCAACAAAAATTTACCTCACGACTTTGAAATGACACCAAATTGTTTCCATGAAACAATGTCCCCAATTTTTGGTTTTATCCGAATACATTTCTTCCTTAAAAAAAATGACGGGTTTAGGAAATAGTAAGCATCATTTAGAAACACCCTTTATTGTTCGACCCTCCGAGCCAATCATGGAATCGGTTATCGTAAAAATTTATCTATTGTTTTCCCCACGACTATTTCATCAACAACAACACCAGTTCAGTCAATCGAAACTATTAAACGAGGAAAACGTTTCAATTGTCCTCACCGTTTCGCAATACCTATTCAATCAAAAGTTTCCGTATAATAATAACGCTTTCCTGCCAACTCTTACTGTATAACCTTCCGGTACAAACTTAATAAGAACTTTTGTCATCGCTTCAAAAGACAGATAGCGCATGCCTGTATAAACCCTTTTCTTTTTTAAGGTTCGGAATGAAAATTGTCCTTAATCCCAGTGGAAATCAGTAGAGCGCTTTGCCACTCTTTAATATTTTTCAACTTCTATATCTTTTTTTTTTCAACTACAAAAAAATTAATAATATTAAGAAAAAAAATCTGTCCCACAAAGAAGTCATTTTTAAGTCGGCATCGGGTTTCTTTAGTCCGACTTAATTGAAAACCAGCACCGCGTAACTCGCAAACAATACATATAATTTTGATACTTTAAAAAACTAAATAAATAAAATCTGGTGTACACCTATTGTACTACTACTAGAGTAACTCAAACGAAAAAATGTAGAATTCGAAACGTTGAAGAAACGTTACACCGGTAAGAAAACACAATCTTACTAAACTAAAGATGAAACACTACGTCATGCACTTTACCACTCGCTAAACTTCAGATTGTTCCCGTACTTAAGCAAAAATTAATGGCAATAAAACAGTTAATGTTTCTCATCATTCTCTAAAGTCAAGGGCTTCGAAAACACAAAGCCTTTAAAGCGAGGAAAAATACACTACTGTATATTACCACCAGGAACGAGTACACAGGGTGTTCCACAATCGTTTCCTGCTGATAAATATACGTTAATTATAACTGACATAAAATAAAACTAGCACAAAAATATCATCTTTTGAAAGTTGACATTTGTACAAATTCACAGTTTAACCGAGACACTGAAAAATAATACACTTTATATCAAGTTGATGCAAAAATTACCGGCTTTTTTTTACTGTCTTTTGTAAGTGAAAAAATGTCACCTGTCGTCATTCACCTATCGCACCCTGTTATTTTCGTTACATTACATCACATAAATGCTGGGTTTCTCTAGTTTGTATTAACTATTACTTTTCAACTTTTGTAATTTCAACTTTGCAGTGTGTTATACATCGTTTAATCTGTGTTTACGTAGAATAAATTCAAATTGATCACTTATTTTGTTCCATTTACTTCTATATAGTAGACGTTTATACACTGCTCATGAAAATTAAAAGACATTTCAAAATGGTATGAAAATTTTGAAATATTCTCTAATTTTATTGAGTGTACTAGTATATTTGAATACCTACGCAAAAGAGTTATATAATCTTAAAGATGATGATTAAATTCATAACCTTTGTAGGAATTTTCCACTTGCGGCATTCACATTTTGTATCCTCCTAATACATTCTAATATTTTGTGGATTGCAAGTACAATTAATACTAAGCTTCCGGTCATAACGATAGTGAAATCATATTACAAAATATAAAATTTACTTCCCCACAAAAAAAGATAACTTTTGTTATCTTTTTATCTAGGACCTTTTAGGTAAATACACTTCAAAACTTTTTATTCATACTGTACGTTCTTTGGGGAGTTGCGTCGTAAAGAGGGCAAAGCTCGTTTTTGTGACTCTTCTAGTAGTACTACGACTAGTTTTAATCCTTCCCCTGGGGTTGAACTTGAAATACATCTGACCGTGCTGCTTGTAACCAGGTGTGCGACACGACGACAGACCCCTCGGGTGTCTCACCCCATAGGAAATGGGCTCGGTTATGCGCGCGCACCGCACCTTTCGCTTCACTTATTATTTCGTGCATGGGAAGTAGCGGTTGGGAATAAGGAAGACACCCCCCCCCACCCCTTGACAAAAAACTCTACACCAACATCCTGTGTAAGGATAGTTTGTCATGTAGGTAACTCAGGATGGAATAAACGCTTTTGTTGATTAAACCGTTTTTTTTTTCTTCTTTCAATATATATAAATGTATATACCTTTCCCGGAAACGGCAAACCTACATGGACACCGGAAGAATTAATTTTCGTGTCAAAAAAAACGAAGCAATTTTTATTATTATAGAAATTCGACTTCCAGGTGGGAGAAGAATAAACTTGTTTTGTTTTCTTTTTTACATAAAAACAGATTAAGGTCGAATAATTTGTATATATATATACATTAATAGATTGTTTTGGTTTTGTTTTAATTAATATTCATGATTGAGTGCAGATGTAAAATTCGGATGTATTGTTTCGAATTTTGTTTTTGCTGGGGTTTGGTAACGGCTAATTTTTCGTTTCTTCTCATTATGAAGAAATAGCCTTGAAATAATTATAAAGTAGAAACAAAAAATAAAAAAACCATACGTTTTGTGGTACGTTGATTAGCGGATTACATAGAAATAATTGTTGTATAAAAGAAAAATGCGACCTTGATGTACCCGAGAACAAAAAATTGAAAATCCTAGATTTAGTTACATTGACCATGGAAAAGTAGTCGGTTAAAAACTTTTACACCATTTCTTTTAATTACAATGACACAATTTTTTTTTATCTATTTTTTTCATCATATTTTTAAAAAAAAAAATTTGGTACACATTTGTAAGCGTGTGACCCAGAATTGTAATACACACAATTAGCACGAGAAAAAAAAATATACCGGTATTTAAAAAAAAATTAAGATATCTTTTAAAATTTTCCAAACATCAACTTTAAAGCGGGCTTACTTGAGCGTATACGCGGCGTTTTGGCTCGAGCCACCGTGTGTTTCGAGTCCAAAGCGCGGCGTATACGTCCCTATGAAAACCACGCTTAATCTACGTTGAAGCATGCATGCACTGTATGCCATACTTACGGTGACCATACGTCCTTTATTTCAGATGATAGTCCTGTATTTTCCTCTACCTTTATTTATTTTGATTTTGTCCTCTATTGTCCTTTAATTTTAATTTTCTCGTGATTATTGTGAAGTGATGAGCAAATTTTAAAAAATGTATACGCTTTAAATTAGCTTCACTCGTAGCATAAAGTGAGAATCGCATAAATCAAATTCGCAGAAATTGAAATTCGCATAAATCAAAACTTGCAGAAATCCAAAAAGAAATTACACAAACATTAATCGAATTACTCATTAATCTACATTCGCATAAATCAAATCTCTTGCAGTAATCTAAAATAGAACTAGTCTTAAAACTCGAATAAATCGAATATTTAATAGACAAAAATCGCATAAATCAAAACTTGCAGAAATTGAAAATAGATTTACTCAAAACTTGCATAAATCGAATACCGAATTATTGAAAGATCGCATATTTCTAAATTCGCAAAAAACATATTCTTAAAAAAGCATTTCTGTTTGCCCTTTATTTTCCTCATGAAAAATATAGTCACTGTAACTATATTATACTACCAGTAGAAATCCAATGTCTCTGCCTAATGCGCTTCTGTTGATTAATAACCATTTTATCATTAACTTTATTTTTAGTTTAAAAAAACAATTTTCGACGGTATTCCAGACGCATAGGTCGGTGGTACTCAAAATGCAACAACTGGATAACAACAACTATCAACCTAGCAAATTACTATGTTAGATACTGTATATTCGAAGTTCTAAACCCGTAGTAAGAAAATGTGAAAATGTGAAATAGGTAAAAAGTCAAAAGCCGTTATCCATATAATTCCCAAACTCCAACGTTTATCCTATCAAAACGAAACTACGTTAAAGTACGCGTATGAAGTAGTACACTGTAGGTACGGTATACTGTATATATAGTTAAAGCGTTTCGAAGTTTCTCCTCCCTACTTTTGGGGGGTGCTTTTCATCAAGAGGAGGGAGGACTTAGTTTTCGGCGGGGGAAAAGGCAGTTCTCGTGGCTCCCAAGCCGTTGTCGTCACCAGAGAGGCACAAGTGTGTTCAAAGGTGGTACCTACCTACCAGGTTCAGGTACAGTATACTAGTAGTAGTAGTAGTAGTACTATTAGTACAGTATAGGAGGGGGGAGTGGTGTGGAACGAGAGCTTGCTCGGTGGGAGAGAATGGCGATCGGGATGGGCCATTGGGGGAGAAATGTTCAATAGGGTTTTGAATAGACCCAGTGACCGGCTCAGCCAACCCCACTAGACCAGCCTTTTCTTTTTTAGCCTTCTCCTTACTTCTTCCTTTTTCCTTCTCTTTTACACTCTTCCTCTCTCTCTCTCACCAATGTGACTCTTTCATAAAAGGTCGCGGGCTTTAACTTTCTTCTTCTTCTTCACCTCCATTTTTTTTCTTCATTTTTAAATGTACGGTGACAATGTGTAACTGCTTTTCTTGGCATCGAGCGGAAGAGATTGTCGAAAATATATATAAGAAAAAAATCTACGGAAGCCCCATTTTTTTTATCGTCCAACGAAAAAAAAATTTTTTTTTTCTTCCACTCGGCTTTACATTATCGCCGATATAAAGTATATGGTATATGTATAATAATAAAAAAAACGTGAAAATTTTTAAATGTCTTTTCCCCTTCTATTTTAATGAAATCTCTTTCCCTCGTTGACTTTTTCGTCCCATGAATTATCACCACTTTTCCTAATCCTTTTCGCAAGCTTGTTCTTTCTCAAGTCTGGAAACGATGAAGCAGAAATGATAAACGTACACGATAATATCGTGTTTTTTCCTCGTTAGTCAAACTGGTGTAATTAGCTCACAAAATTTCGTGTCAAAAATTTAAAATAAAAAAAAAATAGATTTACGTTAAATCCTACGCTCGTATCAATACCTATCATCTTAAATTCAATGAACATTACTTTAAAAGTTTATATTACAAACAATAACGAGTTATAACTTTTTGCACACATCAATACTTTATTTCATGTACCGATATCCTATGTCAAACGTTTGCATACTATATACTGTATATAGTATAATTGAAGGACTTGATGTAAAAGGGTGTTAAGTAACTTTTTGTCAACTATCTTTCTAACGCTAATGTTGAGCAAAACAATATGTGCAAAGATATTAGTGCAATAAATGTGAAGTGGCCCATAGACAGCAAGACAAGTTCAGATCTTAAAACACGTTTCCTCGAAATTATAAAAATGTTACTATTATAACACCTTTTTACACCAAACCCTTCTATTTATCTATAAATAAACGCCACACATACTTTACGAATCAATTGGAATTGCACAGGTATATTTTCAAATAGTATACTTTATGACGTCTCATACTGTATTTCTTTGTATGAAAAAAAAAAATAAATTATCCATATTGGTCAAGGTTGTTTCATTTTAATTGTCTCCACTGTCGTGATAAATCGTACCATATAAAAAAAGTATAATTCAGCATTTGTCACGATCTACTTGATACGAGTTCACTGTGTTTCATAGTGTTAGACTTGTAACGTTTTGTAATATTTCCGATAACCAGCTCGTTCAAAACAACTTATTCCTAATTCGAAATTTCATATTTGGAACAATTTTAATTTCAACTAATGTAATACATTTATTCTACGTAATTTTCATCGGATCCTAAGTGAAAATTTTATCTCCATTTTTCTTTGTGGAAGAAAAACGAGATAAATTTATCAGCTTTCTCACATGTTTTTCCACTATCACCTTTCCTTTTGAATACTATATATATATACCTAGTACAGAAAACTTTGGATATACTTGGGGGAAAAAAAACCTACTAAAATTGTCACGAACCATTGACCACATGGTAGCCCATAAAACTAGAGCAGAAAGAAACAATCACATAGGTGAGAGAACACATAAAAGAGCCAAGCTGCTAAGCCAAATGAGTTGGACAAATCACATCGCTTTTTTCTTTCGTCGCTCCTTTTCCTTTCCACCCAGACCTGCGAAGAAAGTTTATCCCCAACCCTTACGACTTCGCACTTGTCCAATATCGAATCCGAAACACACATCCAACACACTAAGCCGAAAAAGCAAAACTGTCCTCGAGAAAGTAGTAACCCGAGCCACTCTTTCACACTCTTAGCCCACATTCCATCCCTTTCATCCAGCTATTACTCGCGAGACACGGCAGTAGGCAACAAAAGTGGCTTTTCGTTACAGAAAAGACCTTTTTTTTCTTCTTCTTCAACCCCCTCCCAATATTTTCTTTTTTTTCGTCTCTTACTACTTTAACCCACCGCCCTCAACTGAGAGTGACAAGAACCCACACACCACTCCATTACCAACCGCGCACACTGGGCGATGGATGAAAACGATAAATTCTTTTTGCTACCAAGAAGAAGAAAGAGGAAAATAAAAGAAACTTTGGCGACCGTTTTACCGTCAGCTATATGGCCAAACAGTACAGAGTTTGAGACAGTGTAAGTACATTTACTACTCTACTTCTCCCAGCATGCCATCGATCCCTTTTGCCATGGGCAGCAGATAACAAGCGCATCAAACTTCCCCATTTTTTTTCTACGGAGACGGTCCCATTCAAATCAAAGGAGAAAATAAGCAATTGCGTCAGAGGAAATTGGTCGTCCCTGCTATAGAGGATTTAATAAAGCTAGCGACGAGTTCCTCAGCTTTTTTTTAGACGGGAGGTGGTAGAGAGGGGACTGTTTTGTCAACAACCTCGATGGCATTCCCCGAGTCCAATGTTGGATGATTTAGTGTATATAAACGCACGAATTCGTTCGATTTTTCGACTGAATCGAAAGCACCCCTTAACACAGGAAAAAAAGTTTTCATTTTTTTTTACAATTTTTTTTGGAAGCCGAATAAAAAAATCTATAAACATTAAAGCCGCTGCAGTTAAGCTTTGCACCAAAAATAAAGAGAAGCTGCTACAACTTGCAGGTCTGTTTCCACCCATATCAAATAAACATGACTAAAATATTTTTAGTTTGACGAATGTTTAATTCGTCTTCATAAGTTAATATAAAAAAAAAGTTCTACAATCCTACCCTAGCCTGAACCGTAATAAAACAAAAATTCGTACTAGTAGTTAGTGAACTGGGATATTGTTGTAATGTACACTTTCTAGCTCTCAGAGGCTAGCTCTCAAGAGGCTCGTAACTCGTTCTTTCTATGATGTTTGAGAAATTAAGCATTGTCGAACTGTTCAACTTGAACATCATCAATTGCTCGAGCATTGATAAAGGCTCGAGCGTGCTTAACAATGTAAATGCTTAACAATGCTTAAGCATTCGCTCAACAATGTTCGAGTTTTGGCTCAACAATGTTAACGCATTCGCTCATCAATGCTCGATCCAATCATCAGGGATACTTGCTTTGAAACACTCAAAACTCTGATATTGTCGACTATTGTTTGACCATAAACAGGTGTTTCCAGTTTGAACTTATGATGAGTAGCAATATTGACCTAACTACTTCATCTCTATTCTCTACCAACCTAAAGCATAACACACATTTAATAATATCAGAGATGTTCCATTATTATTAACGCGGTAAAATTATTGAACGACAGGTTTAAATTTTTTTATGGTAAGGTATTTCGAGATGAAACGTTTATTATTCTTTCGTCAAGTGATAGCTACTATGGTAGCCATTTATTTCCAATACATACACCTACAAACAGGAACATGAACAACACACACCACCACCACTTCCGGGTAGTAGTTATTTGCAACGATCTAGCGTGGAAAATCGTCTCAAGGACATTACCGACAAAGTAACAATGTTTCTATGCTACTCAAAATTTTATCGTATGAGCCTTAGGGTTTGGGAAGAAAAATCAATATCATGGTAAGAAGGAGGGGGAAAAGAAACAGGAGTAAGAAGGTATCTTCACGGATGAAACGATTACACCCACACACAAAAAAAAGTATTTCCATCAAGTAGGCTATAGTCTCAATGCAGCTTTTCTAAACAACAACGATCGCTAACTCAAATAGAAAAAAATCGAAATTATCGATTGTCGATATTGTTTTCGAAATCGATGCAAAAAAAAAAGGAAGGAGGGGGGGAGAACTAAAGCAAAATGCCACTGCAAAATGGCAAGTGCATCCACGTCATATCAACCACTAAGCACTTTTTACAACAAAGAATATACGGAGCGACAGACACTCTTAAGAGTCAATGATTAAGTGTCTTTGATCTCGTGCATCCAACTAATCAATCTAAAGGTCATCAATATCAAAATTAATTTTTTTTTAAATATAATAACCGATTGGGTCAATCTTTCCTTTAACACAATATTAGCCCTAAATTAATTGTCAGTCACAATTTGCACTCATTGCAATTCAATATACACTATAATATGTATTTAAAAATAATAAAACTTCTATTTCAACGCATTTTTGTTTGAACAGCTATAGGCATGTAGCTGTCTATCGGCACGAGATTTTAAAAAGAATTATCGGCTATTGACGCGGATTTATTGATTTTTTTATAATACATAGACTATAGTGATGGAAGGGTCAACAGTGAATAATGAAGTGTCATTTTCAATTATCTGATTTGTGAGTTTGCTGTGTGGCGAGTTACCTTCCAATATCATTATCGTCATAATTGACACCTGACTTGATGAGTGTAGTTGTCAACCTTTGTGACCTTCCACTGATACATTACGCGGCATGTTGAAAATATTCAATATATCAAAAATATTTTGTGCCGAATTATTTCTTTTAAATACAAGAAATTCCAGTACGTTTTTTATCTCTGACGAATCAGTTACTTATAACGTGCACTAAGATTAGAATCTTATCTCGACTTATCAACAAGTGAAACATGGGATAGAAACATAGTAACTTGTATACTTTACGCTTTTGTTAACAATAGTACTTACTTATTAAAATGAATGGGACTCTATAACAAAGCTTAGAAATATCCATAAATAGAGGCTTTGAATATTTAATAAAATAACTACAGCAAGTACATGTCTATGAAACTAATCCTAGTGTTATATTCTAAAATTTAATATTTTGAAAATAGTTTTGTGGCGATAATTTTTTTAAAATATTTTGTTAATATAGTCATTTGCAAAAACCGATGTTTAATATACAATCTATTTAAATACTTCTTTTTTTTACAACTTTTAAATTACATAGAATACTAATTTCTAATTCTAAAAAGAAATAGACCATTGTACTTCATTTTACATGATAGCATGTTATGTGGAATATCAGGTGGTGATACTAAAATTATAAATAGATATATGAAAAATAGCAATGAATCGATACGTCTTAATAAGTTTCTATTATAAATAAAAACCAATTACTAGGTGTTTTTCAACGTTATATAAAGAGCTAACCTTGGAAAAAAATACAGTACAAACTTTATTGGTTAATATTCACATCAACAGGATATAAACTAATCATTTTTTTGTGCAAAAAATTTACTAATAAAATAGTTATAAATATATTTAAATAAAACATAGATAAACCTGTATTTAGCGTGATATAGCTTTATGAAAAAATATACGATCGAGTTTCCTTTTCTACAGTTGTACACAGGTGTTCGACAAGCTGTACATGTGCGCAAAAGGGAGTGTGCGAGAGTTGTTTGCAGTAATCGAGATACACATATATTTTTATCGCTTTGTCCCGTAGTCGAAGGAGGGCAAAGTTGATTCATTCGCTGTTTCATTTCCTTCTGAATACATTTTGAAAAAAAAATAAAATAAACTACATCCATCCGTCTGTTTTCTATCGCAAACCTAAATAATCTACGCATATCTCCCCCCTCACCAGAAATAAAATATAAATAGTCCTCCTGCGAGTGTGTGCGCCATTATTCGAATTTCAACACACGATACTGCCCTTCAGCTAGCGACGCTACCTGACTGGTTAATTGTGCCGAATTTATTAACGATGTCATCTTAATTAAATTTTCTCTTTTCATTCGTTGACTCATTATCTCGTTTACGTCACGTGGGAACCACCCCTCCCCCACTCTCTCTCTCTCACTTCTCTCAAACTTTATAAATCATCCATGTTTAGTTACTGATTTTACGATGCCCCACTTATTTCCCCCCCCCCTCTCCTTTTTTTTTGCAAATGCTGATAAATACAATACACACAAACCGTTTTACATTTCCCCCTCCTCCCCCGCACTCTCACATTTCGATTAATTTACACCTCGTTTGCATCGTGCCTTAAGGCTGTTTTTTTATGCTTTAAACGATATTCGTGTGTCTTCGTCTATTATCTAACCACTTCCAAATAAATAAATAAATAAATAAATAATGGAAACTGTCGCAAAAGTGTAGAATTCCATGGGTCACACAAAAAATTCAGGTTAAGTATCCAACACATCGATTGAGATTAACTGGGCCCCCTATGAAAGACAATGATTATTATTATTATTATTACCAATAAGATCATAGGCTATTTACCGTTTGAATGCGTGTTTTGAAAAGTGTCTTCTTTGGAATACACTGAAACTTTTCCATTGACCTGATGACCTATACTCTGTACAATACCCATAGATATACAATACGAATCAATTTTACCTTTTAATCGATGAATAGTCACAATCACTCGACAATATAAGTCGCTATCTACAGTTGAATAAACCTGACTAACCAGTTTTAAAAAGGTCTAAAATTGGTCCGATGTCCAATGTCACACAAAAAAAACTGATTAGTAAGGCTGATAGACAGTTTTCAGATCGAAGTGACCTGTTATTTGTAAAGTACTGTACTATAAGTCACTCTATACAACTGAGTTGGAATAACTTCAAAGTTGTACAATGTTGGTGCATTCTCGTATGTACCATATACTATACGGAACCCTTTTTATTGAATCAGCGAATCGTTATAGATAATAAGGAATTAAGTGTGAAGTATACAAAGTGGAACGGCTATGTTCATGAAGTACATGCAGCACCCGTGAAGTAGTAAGTAATTAAGTCAAAGTAAAGCAATGAAGGTCAGCAGTGTTGGGAACACTATCACGCCGATTAAGAGCTTCGAGTACACAAACACCTTTTGTTTGTCATAACACGATTTCTATTACAGATTATTATCAATAACGATGTTGTTTAATGAAGTAGTTCAATAGGCTTTTTCTGGTATACGTACTCGTTATAAAAGTACAGTTTCGTATTACAATATTTTTACATCATGAATAACATACGTTTTAGCTTTCAATTATGAAAATAATAAAATACATAAAACTTTAGAGGAAAACTCGATTAAGATTAATAATTGACCCTATTTTATATTAGTATTATGATGTCATAGTGTTTTGTAATGTAGTATCGTTTTCCTACACGATTCTTCAACAATTAGACAACCTGGTTCAATTCTTCAGTTAATAAATTAAACAATTAATTAACTGAAGAATTAATAACCCTAGCAATAATGTTATCTATATAGTTTACCAGATCTGTCTGTGTTAGAATGAATATAACACACTGTGTTAATAACGGGTTATTAATGATACTGTGCACAGAAACACAACAATGAGGATTACAACAATTCTAGCACCCGTCATTTTTGACGGGCATACATCTAGTTCTATAAATAAAATACTGCAACACGAGCCAATTTTAAACAGCAAATCCACGTCATATAGCACGAGTTCCCTTTTTTTAAAATAGCGTATCTTAAGACACGTTTCAAAAACCGTAGTTCTATCGACTAATTCCTAGTTATTCACACACAACCAAAAATAAGAATAATAAATATTTCTTATACAAATATTAAATAAAAACGACACCCCGAAATACGCCCACTGAGTAAACCTAGGCTTTGCTCAGCCTGGTAGCCAGGAAGTGCGCATGCATGCCACGCAATGTGAAAACTTTCATTCAAGTCTTTACTCGAAGGAGGCAGTTTACAACCGAGAAGCAGACGACAAGTAAGTAAGCGAGCGAAATAAGGGCTATACGTTATCTTACCTCCTCTTCGTTGACGGTGTTGACAGAGTCCATGCTCTGGCTCAACGTCAAGGTGGATTCGACGGCCGTCGTCATTGTGTGTCACACACAGAAGAAAACAACGTTCAAAGCACCTGGCCGTTTATGTCGGCTGCTGCGTCTAATCCTTTGCAGACGATGATGACGACGACGAAGCAGAAATCGACCGCTTTTTCGCTCTCCGCAGAGCTAGCGGAGGCAGAAAACAGACGACGACGAAGACGACGACGACGACGAAGAAGAAACACTATTACTACGACGACGATTTTACTCTACGACCAGGCAACCACCACCTGGTGGCTCGGGTTCTACTAGGCTACGACGACGACGACGAACGACAACCACGGAGGCGGCTTCTTCTTCTTACTATCACCGCCAACACACATCCAGGTGGGAGAGGGGACGGCCGATATAATTGCGAAAGAGACCGGACAGGATATGCTTGGTAATGATGATAATAATGACGATGATGATGAATGATGAGTTGATGATGGTGGTGATGAGGGAGGAGGCGGCTCGGGCGTACACAGCTCGGAGTAGCCTTTGCGATATGCTTCCCGTTCTCCGCACTGAATGTCGAGGTGCGTGCGTGTGGTGTTGCGGTGGTGGTGTGTGAATGTGTGTTGGATGTCGGTGCTGTAGTGAAGCGACTGCTGCTGCTGCTGCTGCGACTGCTGCTGCTGCGACGCTGCTACTACTGTTGCTGCCGCTGCTGCCGTTCCGCTCCGACTCCGTGCCTCCACCGCATCTGTACACACCGCTTTGTTATTTCAATTATGAAACCCGGCAACGGCGTGACGTCACGCGCTACCCACAATCCTCGGCGTCGCGCTCGATACAAGTGGCGCTCTTTTTATCTCAATCTGCCACTGTCGTCGGGACATGACAAAAACGACGACTGCGACATTCCAATATCTGCAAAAATCAAACAGATTTAATTTAATTTACAAGTTTTTTTTTTAACATATCGTTCAAATGATACATCGAATGGTTGTTACCATCCCATTCACTTTACTGCGTGAACTAACATGAAAAATACTAACAAGTACATTAAAAATGCTTTTTAAACATGACCGGTACTTTTTACACTATATATTGTCGTATACAGATGTATGCACCGGTACATATATAGTGGAGAAAAAACTCATTTTGCATGTTTTCGATTTATGCGAATTAAAATTTATTTAATCTTTGAGCAATTCGATAGGCAATTTATGCGTGTTTTGCGTAATTCCATTTTTGATTTCTGCAATTTTTAAGATTTTATTTATTTATTTCTGCACGTTCCGATTTATGCGAACGTCGAGTGATTCGATATTTAATTTAATGTATGCGAGTTTTAAGTAAATTTATTTTTTATTTTTGCAATTTTAGATTTATTTATTCATATAGGCGGTTTTTGGTGTATGCGAAGTGAAGCTAATATAAAGACATATTAAAAATAAAACGACGCTGATAAACAAAACGAGCATTCCCTACCCTGATAAACATTATGAAAAATGTTGTTAAGCGTATGCTGTAATCACAAATGTAAATACACATTTTATCCCGCTCGTAATGCTTCAATGACAAAAGCAAATCAAAGTCAAACATGTTTTAAATGTGATAAATTCAGATTCAACGAAGAACAGAAATACGTTCGTATAAACTAATGTATCAACAACTAGCCACCGGTATGAGGGCGCCACATGTCTATAGTTTAGATTAAATTAAAATTATTATTCGAAAGGAGCATCCATTATTTTAACTCACTCATATATTAATATAATACAAATAACTTTCTCAAATCAATCATGATAATAGTGAATGTTCATAAGTCTATGAAAAGTTCATACATGTTTAATGTGAAGCTGAATATGAAAAACAATTTTTAAGTACTGTAATTAAGTTACGATACTTTTAGTTTAAAAGTGTTCTATTAGCTGTTTTAAAATAGTTAAGTACGGTTTTAAATGTAAACTGTATATACTTCATAAAATGTTTGAGAGCGTCTATTTAACACCAAAGCTCTTTACTTTTTCAAGCACATTCATTCATTCTCTGCATAACTAATATCAAAGAACTTAGTAGGCCTATCGTGATTTGATACAGTTTATGAAACTAATGTACTGTATGCTGTTCACGTGTTGTTACTATACCTTATCTAATTTCGGTCTATTAAAACTTTTACACGCCATTCAGTTCCTCAGGCAGTAGAAACAGCTGTTGTAGATAGGTTTTATAACTTTGGGTTAGTGAAAAAGAAATCTAATTTTAAAATTTAAATTTCTGAAGATTTTAATTCATGTAAAATCATGAACACATCCTAAAACGTAAAATTATGTTTATAAATCATGGCTAAAGATATACTGTTAGCCATATATTGTTAACCATAATTTTACGCACGTATACTATTTGGTATTCGATAATTATATCCAAACGTTGTACATTAACTACATTGCTCTTAAAGTTTGCAATTGGTTAGTTATTACTTGTTTATTCCATCTGGAGTGACAATAAAAATAAAATCGATAGTCCATCTTAATCACTGTGAAAATGTATGGGTCAAGATATCCTGAGTATAACTGACAAATTCAAGTATACATTTTCTTCATAACTTATCCATTCTAGGAAATTAAGATAAAAAACTGCTTATTAATACAACTCGGACATGAAGTATATCATAATGAACGCGACATTGATTCATCCCGTATAAGTATAGGGCCTACATTCAGTTTACTTTAATATTATAACCTACATTTATAATCTACTTATTCGACTTATTGTCATTTATGATCTACTTTTTAATACACAGTTACAAATATTCAGTGTCCTATACAAATTCGCTTATTTATATTGAGCAAAAATGGACCACTTTATTTTTGTATTTTAAACTTGTTTTTTGTTTTGTTTTTTTTTCATTTTGAGAGTTCGTTTTCAGAATATAAATTTTGGTTAACCTTTTTTTTTCCACCCTCTATAAAGATCGGCAGCACATCGATTAGTTCGGTTTGACTAGTGGCACGCGTCAAGCTAGGTGGTTGTAGTACCTAGTGGCAATAGTGATAAAGAGCTCTGGAGTCGCTTATCTTCCTATCAGAGCCCGGCGGGCGAGCTCAGTCGGGAAACAGGAGGTGGGAATAAGAGTCAGGTGAGAAGCACGAGACAACGAGAAAGAAGAAAAACTCTCCAAAGCAGCTGGTGGGCGGCGGAAATGGTCCTAAGGTGAAGGAAACGAACCCAGCACACCAAACACACCTTGACTCAATCCATCCAACTCGATCGTACCATCGGTAGTGGTGTAACAAATGAGAAGATATAGAAATTGGTCAACACTTGTGAAGTGGACATAGTCGGAGTGGTGTCTGTCTACGAATATATATCTATCTCTTCCAAAAAGTACTGTTGTATACGTGAGAACGAACGCACCACCTGCCCAGGTAGATGGATATTCGCACGTGGATGCGATGGATAAAAGTATACGGTGGAGCAGACGAACGAAGGCGCACGCGCAACTTCACCTGGCGGCTAGCCTCGTCAGGTGTTTACTTATCTAGCCTCCAAAGAGGGCGGCGTTTTGACATTTACTCAAATGTAGAGAGAGGGAGGGAACAAAAAATAAAAATGAGGAAAAAAATGCACAGGATGTCCCGTTCGGATTGATGTGCTGACACTCAATCGAAATAGGAAAATGATGTGTGGACAAATAAGAACGAAAAAACAAAAACCGTACAAATGGTTGCCTAGTTTCTGGAATAGATACGATGATGAAATGTAAAACAAGAAACACAGATCGGAGATAAAATCGTAAGATGTAAAGCACAGGATATATATGTGCTTTGTGACCAGTCAATGTGTGTGTGTTGTGTGTGCAGTTAGTTTCCTTGGTAACTGCTAACAACAAGAGTAACGAGAGCTCGGTAAACATCAGGTTCAATAGAAATGAACTTTGTTCTTACACGACATCCCTTCGCTGCCATGTAAACGCACGTTTTTTTATATAATGATTCGTGTTTGTAAACCTCATCTAGTAAAAGATTTATAAAAAAAAACACACTACTAAAGAAATAAAGCTTAAAATAATAGTGTGCTTGTAAATTTTTATTTTTGTAAATAGTGTAAATACTATTTTCGATATACAGTACACTTCAAACCACTCCAAAAAATAGTGTACTTTGAAGAAAAAAAATCATTTATCACGCACACACAAAAAGTATTTTACAGCTTCATTAAAAGGTTTTACGCCAATTAAAAAAAATAATTTTTTATTCTATAATAATACACTAAAAATTTGTAATGGACTATCAACCACCTGAAAATCGAGGTCACTAATCTCCATTACTATCGGAAAATAAAATTTTTACCTTTCTCTTCGATGATATGTCGAACCAAATAAAAAGAACAAGTTTCTTCAAGTTCCAGCATTGAATAATAATGTATCGATATCCAACATCGTCGATAGGTAGAGTTATATATATATCCTAACTAGCTTATCGCGCATGTCACATTTCGTTTACACAACAAAAAACAACTAAAACGAAGGGTATTAAAACTATTTTTAACAGAACGTTGAAATGAATATTGTCATTTCAGATAACAGTTTAAAACAATTGTGTACGTCAGACGAGATCTGCATTTTCAAAATAAAGGGCAATAAAAGCTTCGTAATGTCAGAGCATCGAGTTACACTCGAGCGCCGCTCATCATTTCAAAAAAGCGCTTGTGACGTCATTTATTACCTTCCCGCCAAGTATCAACAAAATACACGTTTTAAACTAGTGCCATAAAGATAATAACAACAACAACATTAAACATGAGCAAAATATGATTATTTTTTTTTTTTAGGGAAGTGACAAATATTCTGATTTCGTCATTAGGCTACTTAAATAATATACACCCACCTCCTTTTATTTTATTATCATCAATGAACCTGACAAATAAAACAATAAGGAAACGCAACTCAGTTGGCGTCTGTTAACCTTTGCTTTGATCTTGATGGTCATGCACGATACGCCACTACGATAAGTCATTCGCCTCTTGTCGTCTATCGAGACGATGTCGTAACTACTTAGCATTCTACGTTTTCCTTTTGTCTCTAACTGACTTATTTATAAATTTATCTTTGAAAATAAAAATAAAAGTTATCCAAACGTATAAATAAATTTAGCTTTTTATCCAGTCCCAAAAAATAAAATAAAACCTAAGAATAATACAAAATTAAAGGTATCAAAACAAGTCATTTGAATTTTAATCAATACTGTGATTTAATAGTCATGAACTTTTAAATATATACTGTACGTAAATATGATGAACGGTATGAAAAAAAATATTATAAATTTTAAAGAAATAAGATTATAAAAATTATTTATAAATTGGTGTGTTCCGTGGCCCTTCTTGAGTGTCTATTAAAATCGCACAAGTGTAAATAGCTTTAACACATATTTTTGTAATTAATTTTAATTCAACTACTGCATATAACATTTATGCCATGTATTCTGTTTTTTATAATTTTTTTTATAAATTTAAGTTTATTAAGTTTATTGTTAAGTTGGTTTCTAACGTGTTATTTAGAGATTAACAGAGTATTATAGGAGACTAGCTGATACACCCGGCGTTCCACGGGGTGATTATTTAATTCTAACCTAACCTAGTTTTTGTTTTTTCGTGGCGTTGCGCGCGTTATTCCACAATAAAATGGGAATAACAATGACAGCATACAGCACGGTGTAAAAATGAAATTTGCTTTTGCATTGCAGTAAAGCTATCAGGCGGGGAAACAAAATTGGGGGTAAATAGTATATCGGGATAGGGGTTAGTTAATTACGCTGGATCCCAAAGAGTTGTGCAAAATTTGGTCCTGACCGGTTTTTATTAGAGATTTTAAAAAAATGGAATTGGTCTAGCTAGATGACAAACTAATGATCGATCCAAGCTGCACGGTAGTAATTAAATTTGTCGAAAAAGCTTGAGAAAGCCTAGATTCTTCATAGTTATCTCTTTAAAAAAAACAAAACAGAAAGTCTTAATTGCCCGTTTTTATAGCTCATCCAGGAGTGAAGCAAATCACGAGCAAGTAATCGATCATTGTAGTTTAAATCTAATCCAATAAGAAACTAAGTTAACAAACGTCTGGTCTATTCAAGGTTAATGGAACAGACGCCATCTGCAATCTTTCTTATGCACTTATAACCTTTATTATTCGATGTCCGGCTTATTTTTAATATGGTAAAAAAATGTCGTATTTAGTATATTAATGACACCAGTAAGAGCTTCGATTGTCATTATTGATTAGAAAATATATATCCGTTTTATCCCTCATTCAAATGGAGTTATGTGGTTGTTTTGTAAGAGGGGGTCTGAAAAAAGCAGGAGGGGGGGCTCCCTATCTATTCCATAAACACGACGTAGCCCATCTTATAAGGCATTATCGGGACCCACCGAATCGCACCAATAGCGATTTTTCTTTACAAAACATTCAAAACGTTTTCCCTGTCTTTGGGAAGCATTCAAATGAAGGTTACATAAATATCACTCCCCCCACCCCACCCGAAAAAAAAAAGATAGGAAAAAATATCCTTTTTTCAGTTCACCATATTTTTTGACGCAAAATGTTCAACCCCGCCATCATTTGCAGAAGACCAAGTGGGGAGGGGGAAGAAAAATAGTATCAAAGAGGGGTTATGAAAGAAGCAGGGAAAGAAGAAGAAGAAGAAAAAAGGGGAAATTTTTCATCGAGAAGGTGGCTTTGATTGGAGTCTCGGTATAAAGAAAGTATGTATTGCAGAAGAAAAAAACATTTTCTGAGAGAGAAAGATTCTTACACTTTTCTCTTGCACGTGCCCAGTTTTTCCCCTTTTTTTTCCGGAAGCATCCGCTGAAATATTCAACGATAAATTTCCTCCGAAATGCCCAAGTTTCCCTCGAAACGATGATAAGGACTAAAAGTGGAAGAAGAAGAAGTAGTAGTAGTAGTGTCACCATAGTTGGTGTGTGTGTATATCGCGGCAGAATGTCTGTGACCTTTCGTCTGTCTTATCTCGCGCATCGTCAACGCTGGCGTAATAGTAAACAAATGTCGCCGCAAATTGTGTTGCGCGTGAAATGTAGACAGGCTGCACCGCGACGAGAGTGATGAGTGGGGGAGTGTTACGAGGGCCAAACTTTTCGTGAAAACATTTCTACCTCATTCTTTCATCCGTCTTGCGACCTTACCGTGTCACAACAAATCTGTCGCGACATCCAAAAACTGTCGTGCTCGACCAAAGTTAAAACCTTGAAACCGTCGCTACGCTTAAGCGCGATCAGCGTAGCCATAAATTAAAATTCTTGCCTTGTTTCATGGTGGATACGAAAACCTGTTCAAATTTTTTTAAAAATAATATCTCATACATTTATACAAAGTAATTTTAGTTCTATTTAATCACCCCAGTGAACGATTCTTAAAAATTGTACCCTACTGACCGGGTAGACCTCTTTGACAACTCCACAACGTTTCGCCTCCCTCTTAGAGGCTTTTTCAGACGAGAGAGATCGATTAGAAAAATGCGATTTTTTTTTTGTAACAAAATTAATCGTCATGATCTGCACGTTAACATTTCTTTACATAGCGTACAGTTAGGATACAGGAAATATCCTTTTTCAACAAATGGTTTTAATTATTGTTCTATCCTAAACTAACCTAGGCCAAAACACAAAATTCATCAAAGTGAATTAAAACTTCTAGATTTTAAAAAAGATGATAATTTAAACTTTTATATCCAAATTTTTGTAAAAAAAAAAATAGTACAAAAAATTAACAGTTATTAACAAGTATCGACATTTAAAGCATCAGATAATATACAGTCGCAACATAAAGGAAGAATTCAACGTATGTAATTAAAATGGCCTTAAGCTAGTTAAAACAACGTGCAATTGGAACGACAAACAAACGAATTTAATCATTTCTCGTTTCATTAAATAAGAGAACAAAATTGTTCCAACTTTCAATTTGTTAACCACAATCGTGTCCATTATCTGGTTATGAAAAAATTGCAATAACCTGTAATGTATAAAATGTCGCGGGTTCTTGATTTTCAAGTCGAATGAATGAAATGCACGATAACTACAAAACGCGAGATCTGCTAGAAAAACAAACTATAGCAGATATCGCGGAATCTAGCGAACTAAGTAAACACAGCGCAATTTTGCACGCCGCCAGTTTCCGCGCTATCTAGCAAAATGATTAAATAACGCGAAATGTTTTACACAAATATATAAAGTTAAACGGTTGAAAAAATAATTAAAGAATAACAATTATGCTTAACAAAGGGACTATTTTTATTTGAATGCATTGTATAGTAGTACTGAATTCAACCTCTTTGAGCTCATTTTTGTGGAGTTTCTGATAACCTACAGAGCTGAAATTTTGACAGACATAGTCCGCGAGATATTTTGTTGTATTGAATTTTTACGGATCCATGTTGTATGGTTTCGAAGAAATTGACACGTCAAGTTGGGTTTTTCATTATATAAATCCAAAATTAACATAGCCTATTTTACGTTGCTTTGACATTGAAGTTTAATAATGAACATTGCAATTACAAAAAAACCTACATTAAGGTCATTAATTAAACTTTGAATAATAGGAATACATATATAATACATCTGAAGTTGATCCATAACCCAACGACGATTATGAACTGTTTGACCGAAAAGGGAAATGTTCAGGGACACTTACTTTATGCTATGTACAAAAAAAAAAGAACAACCGGAATCGTACTTACATTTTTGTAGTCATTTCCCGTTTACCTTTCAAAATTGAATCGCTTATGTATTCAAGGATATAACGCACTAAGTTATACAATGAACATAATTCGTCGAGCAAAATACAACTTCAATATAATTCAATACTTCGTCAGGGTGTAAATTATACACCACATAAGTGAATATGCCTAGTCAATGACCAACACCCCTCGAGACAATCTCAATTTTTATAACACGTGATTAGCAACTAGCTGTATTTACATAAGTTTAGTTTATTTACCAGGTTTCTAAAATAAATACTTACTTGTACATGTATGCAAAATGTTTTACGAATTAAACATTTAAAATTTAAAAAGTTTGTATGAATATTTTTTGTGTAAAAGAATTAATTACCGCTATTTAATTAAAAAATAAAAGTATAATGTTGAGTTCAAATTTGAACCGGATTTTGTTCAACGCGCAAAGCCTGGCATATACTAAACAAAAATCCGGTTATTTAAACTCGTTTATTTTTGTGTGACAATGGTGAATTATTGTGAACAATAATAAAAATAATAATAAATAATTAATAAAATTATGATTAAAGCAATCTTAAATAAACAGAACAGTACTGCAGCACGTATACTTATAACTTTTAATATAACCTACACCCATCTATTACAACTTTTCAAGTAAACTAAGATATACTTAAAACATAACATAAAAATTTATAACATGAAATAAACAAATTACATTTAAAAATACAGGGCAGGTCCAAAAAATGTGTCCCTATAAGACAATTCTATTTTTATCTTGTAACTTCTTCTCTATGTATGAAGACTTATAGACCACCCTGTAGAAATAAGTGTAGTCTACGTTCAAACCTAGCTTTCGTCCGTAACTCGTATTATCGAGATCCATGACAATTAATGCTCATTTTCTAACCATCAATGTAAACAGGGACCAGTTCTCCCAAACTCCATTAACTAAATTATTCGCTAATGTGAAACGCAACAAAAGCTGGCTACAAATTATTCACCCAACTCGAAAATAAAAATATAGTAATGACAAAAAAACCCTTCGAACAGATCTGCTTTATGATTCAATTTTTTATAGACTCGTTGCATATTAAACGTGGCATTTCCGTACTTGTTTACAATTCATCACGAACGTCGAAAATATGTATGTAAAGTTTTGGTGGCGCTGCTGCTGCTGCTGTTGTTAACGAAAATCACCTTTCCTTTGCGGATGAAAATAAAGATAAAAAAAATAAAATAAAAATGGGGGGAAAAACAGGCGCGCGAGCCAGGTGAGTGCCGGAAGCGATTACAAAGAAACGGAAGTAGATACCTCGCTCCCTCCTCACTTCTCAAATCCTAAACACGAACAACCTAGTACAGCTGCTATTTTCTGTTTTGCCAACCGACAAGTTGGTACAAATAACCAACACACTATAACTGTTCACCTGGAGGAAAGCTAACGTTGTTGACATAGTGGAAAGTTTCGAACGAAGTCTCCTCAAAACATAAAAATGTCATACGTGAAAATTCAAGGGCAAAAATCGCTCATCCAAATTTATAAGGGGTTATATTTTTTTACGAATTTAAAATACTAATCAGTCGTTGGTGTAATTTGAGATAATTTCTTTTAAAATTCACAAAATTCACAAATTCACAAATTTCTTTTAATTCTCATTTCAAATTGTTTAAAAAACAAGTGTTTATTTATGTTCTACATTCGTGATTTTC
>JAQIWH010002521.1:0-24081 GCA_034695005.1 Cryptops parisi | reverse complement strand
AAATGATTCCTTGCGGCTAGCGGAGCATTCAAGCTGATCAGAGCGATCAGCATCCTTTGCTTGAACTGATGGCTTAACGGCTTGAGACAAGGACTTGTTTCTGCCATTCGTCATCTTTAGCCGGACCATCAACCATAAGGAAAATCTGGGTGGCTACTCAGGAACCCATAAGCCAGAATCTGCTGCGTATTTTGTAGTAGAAATCTCCTGAGGTGTGGTGGTGGTGCGTCTGTGGTCGATGCTTGCACCACATTGAAATGGTTTAATGTGCGAGATAAGGCGAAGCAAAGAGCGTGATAAATGTGAAAAATTGCCACACCGATGATTTAAGATGGCAGTTGGGGGGTTTGCGAAATGCATTGAAATGAGTCATGACCCAAGCTGAGCACCACGAATGACCCAACTTTTGCTACCAACATCGCAACAAACAAAACTGAAAGAATAAATAAAAATAAAACAGAAATAAATTCAAGAAGAATTTTTCTAGAGAAATATTTTGCTCCGAGTGGAAATGCCAGTTTTCCAAATTCATTTTGAATTCCACGTTCCGATTCGGAAACACGGGTAGAACATGTGCTGCTCTAGTTGTCAGATTGGATGTATTGATTTGTGGCATATGCATGACTCACTACGGTCAATCCGAAAAGATCTCATCTACCGCCTAGAAGCAAGTAGGTTAAAATCCCGACAATTCAGTTATATAAACTCTATTTAAAAAACCAGTTTCCAGGTTTAATTCAACTTTGCACAGTTGTCTCAATATCATCCCTCATAATACATTTCGAAAATAACTGATGATTAAATAGCAATATCGCATTAGATAGAAAAACTAAAATCTTCATTCTTGAATTATTCTCAGTGCATCCCAGTACAAATTAAAACACAAATTGGATTGGTTCAATCAATGTGTGGGGAATTCCTCTACTTCCACGTTCCATTACCAAATTTCTCTGAAAACGTTATATCAAATACATGTTATAAATATGGAATTTTAATACATTAACTTCATCACATGACAACTATAATCAACCTTCCCCACTATGAATTACCCTTTCGTTTGTAAAAAACATTCACAAAACTGTATATGCTTCATGAATTACCATCCAAAAGGTACGATAATGATAAAATGCAACTATCAAAAGCTCTTAATCCCTTTCGAGAATGAACAGCATAGTTTCATAATGCAATGCGTGTTAAAACACTTGATATTATGGCATTGACTAATTTAACACCGTAGCTTAATATCACCACCAAACAATACTGAAAAATTTTCTATTTATATAAATTACAAATTCTCTACATTTTCAAGATCCCAATAGATCCGGCAGACTACATAATATCGTATAAGGTACAAATGAATGAAAGATGAATTGAAGGGCTTCGGGCAATATATTGATAAGATACACTTTTTCCAAAAGTAAAGTTTTTACATCAAACTGTGCCTCAATACTGTTCCTAGCTAGTTTCTTTATCACTTTCTTGATTTTCCAGAAAATAACAAAATAATACGAATCAATGAAGCCCTTTGGACAACTAAACCTTTGATGAGTTTCACGAGCCATGGGGTACGTGTAAAAACCTTTTGACATCACAGTAATGACTTCTAGATATAGCATGAGTGATTTAATACCACAATAAACAAAACTTTCGATACTTTCTAAAACAATATAGCTGCAAGATCTTTAGTAGGTTTCTAAGGTACTAAGATAACTCATAGAACGATATAACTAACGTTCACATTAACATCCGCCTCTTTTGATCCTTTATACGTTCCCGCCCCCAACTCAATTCAATATATTCAAGGATACGATAATGCCGTGACGCCATTGTCAAAATCCTTTTAAAACCCTTTCGAGGATGCATTTGTGTTGTGCTTATGTATCCAGCCATATCCAGTCAAAATATTTCATCTGCTCAAAAGCCCCCGTCGCAACCCATAAGCCAGACCTGTTCTTTCGTAACAAAACAAAACCCCTGCATCAGCTAATCCCAGCACGGAACAAAACTGCTGCCAATGGTGGGTACGGGATACTTTCCCTACCCAGGGTATTGAGAAACAATAACTCAACGACAGACCACTGCCTGGCTCTATCGAAAGGGAGAAAAACGAACCATATAAGGGGAACCAGCATTTAGGCATTATGTACAAGGACTATAGAGAGTTTTCGGTTGGGAGGAGGAGGAGGATCCCTTCTCTTCCCACGCCATTTCCTTCCGAGATCCTTAGGGATCGTTGCAGGAACCTGGGTCTCTTCCCTCCAATTTACGACTGCCCATTGGCTATCTATCCGTAAAAAAAAAATAACACTGAAATGCACCGACCATGAAAGGAAAGAAGACATGTACTCTATCGCTTCCCCTTAGAATGACGTCATCGTAGGGATGATGATGATGAAGCTGCAACTTGTCCATCACCAACCTATGTCTTCCGAGTCAATACGAGAATCAATATTGCGAAACAGACTCTCGACGGCAAAATGCCTGTACCTACCAGTAGTAGTTTACTTTACTCATCAGAATCGGTTTCCCGCTTAAGAAATTCGTGTTCTTGTCATCAGTATTCACTTATCGTTAAAGAATTTCAATGGCATTTAATATATGCTCAACCAACTATATAGGAGTCCATTAAGGAAAATGGTAATTTATATATACACGTGTATTCCCAGTGGTGTAACTATTTCACTATTCTATAAGAAGCTTACGTAATTCAGTAACACCACTATTTCAACATTAGCGGATTAAAGAGTTCCGTCGTATCTTTTTCTGGGTGATACTTTACTCCAAACTGCCCTAGAGGGGAATCAACTTCGAAATGAAAAATCAATATGTCTTAGACCCCGTGTGAAGTATCACACCCAATTACTATTTTATTCTACAATAGTATATAAAGGAAGAACACAAGACTATAACTTTCCATTATCCGCTATAGCCGGTAATCTTTCATTGCTGGATTACAGAAGTTTATTACTGGCTGGGTCCTCTGTCATGATTCATTTCCTCACTTCGCAAAGCAGCCGTACAGTCTTTATGCGAGTTCCTTATAGTTCGCTAATATGCGAAGATATTAAATAAGAATACAATTCCACATAAAGTTTTGAATGCAAAGTTTTATGAGCAAAAAGCAGGTATTATAGAACATTATTGAAATCTTTTCCAGATGTTTGTTAAATATAGGGTTTCGCTATTATGCGATTTTGTGAGGCGGTGCACTAGTAGCTAAAGTATTGCGACTTCATGGGAGTTTCGCTATATGCGAGGTTTGCGCGAAATGTAACGCATAAATCGAAGTCGTGTAATCCACATATAATTTGTAGCATCCAAATTTAATCATATCACACCTAAAGATTCATTCTTATATTATACGTCTGTATTTGTTCATGGTTTTATTTTGTAAGAAGAACCTTTCGGTCCATAGTTACAGAAATAAGTACCTGCACTGTACAAATAAATAAAAATGAAACTTTTCCATGGTTCTGCGCATTCTTAGTAGTTCTGTCCCAGCTCAATCTAAAGGCATTTCCAATCTATCGACACCCCCCAATCCCCCATGTGTGCAGAATAAAATGAGCTTTTAGTTGGTTTGTCACGAAATGAACGGACTTGTTACCAGTATTTCTGCAATGTGGCGTAACCAATAATTCCAACGTTTCTGGTACCGGTAATTGAAAAGATACAAGAGTACCATTAATAATATACAGTAGCTATTAAGAGTCTATGCTACCATGGTATTGATAACATTCTACACTAAGAGGGTATTTTCTATACATTCTATACATCATCGTACACAAATTACAAAATGCCAGTTAAAATAAAGTATATTTTAGTGTGTTTTCATCACGAAACAAAATAGCAGATTCACCAAAAAAATTCGGCATTCGCCACTTTCTGCAACCTGGCACATTTCTTAATTCCAATATTATTGGTAATTAAAGCGATCCAATGGTTTATCATTTTTCAAACGCGTAAACTTTGCAGCGATCAAAAGAAAAATCAATACCACGTGAAAGGAAAGCTGTGGTATCACCTTCTTACATCTTTACAAATAATTCCGTGATTCACCAAAACCATCCTTTAATAGAATTTTTCAAGAAAAATACTGCAACAAAAAATAAAGCAATTCCCTACCTACGCTTCATAGTAACAAATTTTAGCTTAGTAACCTACTGCTCAGTGATCGCTGGTATCATTTCGCAATGTCAAAAAACTGTTGTGAGAGACTCCACCACCAGAATGGACAGTAAATGGCTTCGAGTGAAATCCAATAATATCCAGCTGCCTACGTTATTTTTTTGCTCTTTTATTTTTTTGGTATTTCGAGTGGGAATAAGAGCAAAGAGTGACTTCCATAGGAAGACAACAACGAGTCGATAAGCTCACCGAGCTTAAAGGGGTAAAAACACTAGCTAGGGGGTCTTCTTTTTCTCTAACAAGCACACACTTTCTTCTGGCAGTCAGCCCAAACCTACCATCTTTCTAAGGGGTGACTAACAACTATTTTTTTAAACCGGCAAAACACCTCTGTACTACATTTAAAATAAAAAACAAACACACAAAAAACACACTATACCAAATTGGATCTCAAATTTTTTATTTCTTGAACTGCAACACCTCTATTGGATTTGAAATGCCCGGATAGAAAGAAAGTAAAGCAGCAGCAAAAAGATGTTTGGCACCATATTAGCACATGGAAGATTGAACTTGTCCATCACAATTACCAAAAACGTTTTTTTACAAATGTTAGTTGTTTTTGTTTCTTGTAGTAAATGCCAACAACTGTGGTCTTCGCAGCATTGTAAATTTATGTAGTGGGACATAGGGAATCTTCGATTTATGAGAGTAAAATTGGACAACCCTTGTTTAACACGAAATAACACAACTTGTTTTCCGTATATAATACATTTTTTCTAGTAGCTTTACAGTGAAATGTTTTTCCAAATGAACACAGGCATACCTCGTTATAAGTTTTTCAAAACTTATAAAAAAAATGTTTTATATTTTTTAATGGTTAATGCATTTCAGTAAATCGTAATATATATTATATTTCTTATAAAAACATCTCTTTATGCAAATTCCGTTATATACCACAGTGTTTCAAGATTTCTGTTACAAACTTCCAGAGCTTGTAGGGGGAACCGAAAGGAACAATTTTTTATACCATACGAAAAGTTCTGTCACGTCACGTGATACAAAGGCTCAAAATGTTGTCTGCGTCAGAATGGGATTGCAAGGTTTGCTACCCGCCCACACAACATGTGTGTATTGCGGTGAAGCTCACCATACGGGTAGCATTTGCGTCTGTATCACGTGACAATTCAGGTATGGAAAAAAGAATATCGCATATATTGAAATTTCCATGAAGTGGGGAAAAAAGTTCAGCTAACAACCAACCGTTTAGTCATTTGTGTAGCAAGATACAAAATCGTATAACGGGCACCGGAAAAGATTTTATCGTCTCACATTAACAAAATCTCATAAATCGAGAACCACTGAAAATGTAAGCACGTCCATCAGCCATACACAAAGTAGGCAACTTTTTAGCTTCACCTGATATACACCATATTGAATTTACGCGGAAGAAGAACGTAATTGTAAAATAAAATTGAAGACCATCTGTATACGTGGGTTTCCAAAAATCTCTCTTATTCACAACTTGGTTGTGACTTTATATTATTTTTTACGACTCATCTATTCTTTTTTATTTAAATTTTTATTCGTTATTTGTATCAACTTAATTCATTATGATTTTTTTGTAATCATATTGAGTGACCGAGAGCCGGTGCACTTGTAGAAGGCCATGCCGTCAGTGCTCCATTTTCATGTGATAGTCACAATCATCCCACATTTATTATATATTTTCTTCTCTGCCTGTAATTTGTATTTTTCACATGTAATAAAACATTCAAACAAACATTCAAACTTTTCAAATATCTTCTGCTTCACCAGTCTCAATGGCAAGAGAAATTCAGCTGAATTTCACGTGTAATGTGTCGCCATGGTTATTTTCACTGATATTTCTTTTAACAAACGCATCGACCACTTTTAATTCCGCCATTAATATTCTAATCCTTCACGATTAAATTCCCTACACCCTATTAAAATTCAATCGTCATCTGTATACTTTTCACCGCCATTTTTCATTACCAACCACGCAAGTGTGAATTTCATCGTTTGTTGTTCCGCTATCTCATTCGTATTCAGCTCACATTTCAATTTCGGCAAAAGCCGTTCTCTTCAAAGTCGTCTTTCATGCTTCCCTGAGCAATTCTAACCCTAAAGGTACCCTGATGTTAATTTTTGGAATTATTTGTTATACCAATGTAAAATCGGTCCAAAAGGTGACTCAAAAGATGATGAATACGCCACCGAATCAATTGCGGGATTCATCCTCCTCCTCCTCCTTTTCCAGACTCGGAGGCGCCTGACAAAATTTTTATGAATCACGCTACGTTGCTTGATCGATTAACACCTTAATGGAAAAGAGATACCTTTTCATCCCTGGAATTCCACGCGAACATCATTGAATAAAAAAATGCATAGTTAAGATTACACTTACGACACGCACGAAACAAAAATCAGCCAATGAATGCACAATACAGAAACTAGCAAATGATGCAGAAAATTGGAGCAATGTAATGGGGGTCCGTAATTCGAAGCATCTATTATTCGGAGCTGGAAAACAGAAGCGTGCGTTGTAATTTACACAAATGAAAAATTAGCATTACCAACTAGAAGTAGACCCGTGCTGTAGCACGTCTTAATGATGTCACCAGATAGGCGGGGCTAAAGCGTTTATCACTGTCTCTCTCACACATATTCACAGACCTGAACTATTCTTACTAAGATGCCTAAAACAATACTGAGATTGAGGAGTTGGACGGAATAACGGCGTAACTCAAAAAATGTAGTTTTGAGAAAAATAGAGCACAAACTTCTGGTACCTTCAAATTTAAGATTAAAGACATTTCCTGTCAACTGTATATTAATAAAAGAAAAATGAACAGGTTTTGCAAAAATCTGATAACTTTAGTTGACAGGTCTCAAGTTACGAGCTAATGTAAAAATGCAATGACGCCGTTATTCCGAACATCGTACTAATTTATAAATGCATTTACGCTGTTTTTCCAAAGATCAGTATCTTTTCCATTGTTTTGGAAGAAAAGCGAGCGAGTGAAACAACCAGAAAGTGAAGCGATAAAAAGAGAAAAATCACACAAATTTACAATAGTTCCATAGTTTTGCTCCAAAAAGTCCGAAAGTGCAAATTAAATGCAACATCATGTTGCAATGATGTTATCATTCGAGTAGCGACATTAAAATAACAACGAGAGTTCTAAGTGACAATTTTAGGAAGTCCAGAATACATAAAAATACATCTACGCGACATTCACCAGTCCAGTCCATACAGTACCTCATACACGAACTGTTAAAAAAGTTACTTCCTAGCTTCGATGTCTAATAACTGATGTTTTTATCATGTCCCATCGTGTGTGATATGCCCTTTAGTCAGCGCATTTTGTAGTTGCTGTCATCGAAATGTTCCGCTTTCATCACCACATGCCATCCACGCACACAACTCGTCTCATAAAACATTCCCTGCTACCGAATAAACTAGTACGTTTAGTGAAAAGCACCGACGCAATGTCAAAAACCATTTCAATCATTCTTTTACGGCAAATGTCATAGTAGTAACGTATACACTACTGACGTCTTTAAAATACAAATGTTTTGTATACTTTGTTTAAATGAACTGGAACTGGTTCAATAGATTCTTTAAGAGACCCTATCAATTTAAAAGAATTTAAATCTTAATCATGCTTAACCAAACAATTTTTTTAATTTTTGAAGCAGAAACATCTTAAGCGGAGTCCGCTAAAATTGATTTAAAGCACTGATATTGGGCATTGCTTCCATGTACAAGAATAATAAAATCAGTTATCCGGCATTTATAGGAAATGGAAAGTGCCCGATGTCAGATAAAAAAAAATAGAAACCGAATACAAGTGTAGTGACAGTAATGCTCGATTTATGCGAGGGTTACTTTCTGCGAAGATTTGAAAACGTCTAAAATCTCGTACTGGTATATCGAATTCCCATATACTGAGAAAAAATACAGCGGATATTTTCTAATAAATTTCTAAATATTAATATCTGGGAAAAATTTTCTTGTAGCATAATAACGAAATCGCATGTCCGGAAATCACATTAATCGAAAACTCTGTACAGACAGAGAGAAACTATTGATTCCTTTCAAAATCAATGAAAATAACTTCAATGCCATTAATACGAACTTTAATATTTAAAGTGATATTGCATAGCATATATAATAGTCAAGTGTGCCTTCACAGTGAAAAACATCTTCGTCAAGTTGTCACTTATCTAAGAACCACGTACAAGAATTGCACATTATTATAATCCTGAATTCACCAAAGTTGGTTTAAAACAATCCGAAAAAAAAAACCAAAACTTTTTAAAACCGTCCCTCAATTTTAATCACTTCACATTTCAAAAATTAACGTCATTGCTCCTGACAATGAGTGCCAACATGAAGATTAACACCCACTTTTCTTGTCACCTGCACATAAAAAAAATTTGCGATGATTCCTTAAAACCAACCAACCACCTTGTCACAAGAGAAGCGAAAATAGTTTCAAATTATTTTTGACCAGCGGTCGAAAGAATTTGTGACTGATAAAGTCCATTTAAGTCCCTTAAGACGCCCTCTTGATTGGGAGGGCACTGGCCTTTGATAACCCTAGGGACGTTGGACACTGGCCTAGGTCCCGCGATCACTTCGATTAAGCTCGAAAACGACAGTCGTCCATCCATCAATTATCCGACACTTCCGCCACTGCCACCTAGGGAGCTTCTCGCCTACTTATTGCTTCTACACCTCCCCCCTTTTCTAGTCCTTGGCCAACCCAAGGCACTTCTCAAAATCAACGGTTGCAGGGGTTTTTATTGATTAACTACACACACACAAAACCTTGCCAGATAAAGGTTTTCAACGACGGTCCAAGGGCATCCCCGTTTGGTTAACTTTATGGACTTTTTCTTGAAGGGGAAAGAGTTCCTTGAAAAATTATGGTAGTTCAAGAATTGAATGGTGTGCCGCGGCGCTTTTGTTTCCATAAAACTGGAGGCCAGACATTCGGAGCACCATACGGTTATAGGCGCCTCGTTAAAAGTTCGTTATCAGGAACTAAGTGGAAAAGAAAACTGTTGTGTTCGACACTTTTGGGGTCGGGGCCAAGGATTTTGGTTACCAAGCCAAAAACCTATAAAAACTGCCAAATTCGGGAGTTCTTTATCCAAAAACTTAGATAAACCCAATGAAGAGCTTATTTCTAAAATGTCTATGAAATACAATTTTTCAGAAAACGGTTGTTTTTTTATTCATTTGCCCATAAACTTTGCATAGAAACATAGCTTTTTAAAGTGATTTTCAGTAAGAATTAGTAAATTTTGAGGCAACCTATTTGGATCCAGCAATGCAAGGATAATTCACCGAGACTTTTGGTCACCCTACTTATGCAGTGCTGTGTGTTGGTGATCACACAATGTGATATATGCTGCAGCTTTCCACTTTGCCAATTTCGATGTATGCGGGGTTTTCAAAAAATTAACCCTCGCAAAAATATAGGACTGTTTCTGAAATGGTTTCCCAGTGTATTTTTTCACACTAGAGGAATGTCCACATCCTGACACTAGAAAATTAGTTATACAGCCACCAAACTATCCTTTCAACTTAATGGACATTTCACGAAACTTCAATGAACCACCACATCCGCACCTAATAAGAAAAACTACCACGTGCATTGGAATTTACTCGCCAAGTCGAGATCGATGAGAATTCCATCTTCGAATACCAAATGACCTAGAGTTGAGATACATTTTCCCAAAAAACACCGATTTAGAAATTCACAGTTAGTTAGTTCACATGATTCAAATACCTCATCATCTTGTACATCTATAAAAGTACACCAACCCGAACTTCCCCAACAATATCCCCAAATACAATTCAACTTATAATATTAAAAAAAAGACAAAAAAAATCAATATGCGTGAGTGTGTACTTAGTGTCCATCTCCCTGCTTCCTCTATTGCATCCTCCATCCACTTATCGACTTCCGTCTACAACCTCTTCCGTTTTGTTAGTGGTCACATGACCCTCAACCCTTCTGGATGCTTTGACCATTCCCCGCCTATCCATTCCATCAAGCCACAACCACTTTATCAATGCAGAGACACATACACACCACTAGCAGACGTGGCGCCAACGCCATACAAAAACCTCTTTCAATTATTAAGCGAGAGAGCGAAGAATGAATTTAGTGCGGTAATGAAAACCTAAACAGACTACCAATGCCACACCACAAAAATGCAACCCACCTCTGGACACGTGAAGAAAAATGCGTCTATGCGATTTAACCGTACTTGTATTCGACGAGAAAATAGCAACCTGATTCTCGTTATATTCAAGAAAGTTTCAAGTTTACGAGATTTCATGTGATTAACTGAAGAAGTTTTGCCATTTCGTAGGAATTCCGATATACGCGAGGTCTTCAAATGCCCTACTAAGCGTTATCCCCAACAAAGCAATTCTTTCAAGAAATCTTAATGCAATAAAATTTCAAAGGAATGTGATTTTGTGTGGTGAATCAGCACAACAGGTGAACAACAGTGACGTTTGAAAATGCAGATATAAAAGATTTTCGATTTATGCGAGATTAGTGCAAAACGTGACACGCATAAATCGAAGAGCTATATTTGCAACTTTTTTGTCTACCCACAGTCAAAGTGTAATACCTTCATCACTCTCCTGCAATATTGCAAACAAAAGGTCATCCGAGTTTGATATACGCTATTTCGCTAGTATGCGATTTTGCGCGGTAGAATTTTTGCGCTCATTTTCCTTTTTGCAATCTCATTATTTGCGATTTCCGATTACACATTTCACATCGAGATTTTCCTCAAAGCCCACGCATGAATAGAAAACCTTCCCTGTCATAATCCCAACAAACAAATATTCATTTCAGATTCAACACACGACCATTTGTTTGCTAAAATCCCCCAAAATCCTATCACTAGGATTTCGACAGCTTGCCATCCAATTTCCAAGTCAGTCCTAGAAGATCCGCAGATGGACCCAATGAGACTATATTGTCGGAGGAACCCCCTTACATTGAGCTCTAATATTTCCCCTCCATCCTTTTATTAATATCCTGCCATAATCAACATCCGGGACACTTTTTCCCTTTATGCTAGGGGTCCCCTAATTTTTTTTCTTTTTATGGTGCCCTTTCCTTTCGCTTTCAATTACGTCAGCAATCTTGCTGATGAAATTTCCTCCCCTTTGATGACCGTTTAACATTACCAAAGCTTCCATTAAGTATATTACGTCTCTGTAGTTCGTTTCTGATCTTAATCAACTACGAAACTTTGTCATTCTTTTCATCCGTTCGTCAATTGCTTTCAGTTTCACCCTTTGTTGTTAAGAAATGCAGAACTCCATAAACCCAATCATTCTATATAAGTAGTCAATACTATAAATTCAGAGTATTAAAGAGAATACAAGGAGTCCTAGATGTATGCGATTTTCAATGTGTATGTACGCCCGCCACGCGACGCTGGAATTATGTTATTTTAGTTTTGGAATATTTCGATATATGCAAATTTTTTGATATTTTCAATTAAATTCGAGGTTTTCGCAGAACGTACTCTCACATAAATCTAGAACGACCTGTAAATGATTTCAACACCAAAATGTCAACATCAAATCAATGCCGGTTGCATGAGAACTCCAAAGTACCGGATAACTTAAGAGAGTGTACAGTATAATGTCCCAACACTTCTGTTGTCAACAACACAGTATAACCAGCATAAAGTTATACTTTAGATGCACAAAAAAAAACTGTTTTATTTACTCTTTCGCTACGTGTTATGTTAATTTTATTTTACACAGTCATTAAGTGGTCTCCACTGCAAATCCACCATAAAAGGTCAACTGTCCGAGACAGACGAGACACTCACCCTGAAACAGCAATTACGCAAAGTGAGACTAGTGTCTTTTTTTTTCGTTGTTACACCAGTTACCAAGGGACCCAATCGATAACACGCTTCTTCCACACAAAAAAAACGTTATGCTTGCACATATCTGTACAAAACACACTTTATCTCGTTAACGATTACATTGTCTCTAATAAAAAAGTTCCAGTCCTTACATTGGCTAAGACCTTCATCTCGCGACAACATCCGTCCAAACCTCTACCAACATTTCTCGACAACAATAACGTTGACCCTAACATGGGTAAAACGGTGAAGAATCGATCAAATATCGTAAATTTTGTTCAACGCTAAAGTCAACATGTCAGGTGACAGGTGGGAGCTGTTTTTCCCAATTTCCTTACCAACCATTTCGGTGGTGGTGGTGAAGGTGTAAAAATGGAAACGGGCCCCCTTTTCGCCCCGGTTCACATCGCATTTTACTTCTGACTTGGAGAGAACCCAGCCACGTGCAATTCTTCATCCTTTCCCATTCTATCCTTTTCTTTTCTTCTCCCCTTTCGGTCCCTCTTGCAGATTGAATTTCCAATGAAGTTGTTCTCCAATTGATGGCGAGCACGTGACATTTATACCCTCCTTCTTTCCCCCAACTTTTAAAAAACCCTCCTTTTTCCTTGCTATATGCTTACATCTTCTCTATCGATCGAATCATGTCGAAAAACCATCGATACCAGCCAGTCAGGCACTGATTATATTTCTTATCGACAAGAATAAAACAAAATTCCAACAAATCTCAAACTAGTATAGATATTGAAATTGTCCCTCTACGCTACAATATGAGTAGTCATTCGGTAATCCAAAACGTGATTCACCTTGACAGTTAGTTAAACTATTATAAAATGAAAAAGTTAAATCAGAATTATTATTGTAGGTTCTTGGAGACTTTTTATTTTATTTTTACTCATTTGAACTTTAACACACAGCCGAAGCCAATTACAGACAAGTAGGGTTTTACCAAGCAAGTGAAAACGGGAGAATCCCGAAAAAACCTGCACACATGGTGAGATAAGAATAGTATTTGAAGATAAGAATACAGATTGTTAATGAATATCTAGATTTATGTCTAGTTATTTGTTATCTCCTATATAGTTTCGAGTTGTGTATATGTGTGTGTAACGCTCAATCAAAGGTTTTCCCATCATTGTTGAAGGACATACAGCTAGCCTACAATAATAGCTGTTATCCGTCAATCGAGTAACGAAACAACTTAATCTTCCATCATTTAACATGGAATGTTTAACTGTTATGAAATTAAAAATTGAATTGCTATTGTACCTAAAAACAAGAATGACGGCATTTTCTTCAAGACCACCATGATGAAGTCATGACATGTTCTAGCTACAAATAAGACCCAGTTTCGTCATTTGGTTATCCAGAAAGAATCCCATAAACAAGTCTGAATGAATGTGCTGTAAACACATTAAAAACTGTCATAAAAAAACTGAAGTTTTCCAGAAATGAGTTACAAACTTGCCAAATATTTTATGTCATGTAATAATTAACTAGTAAAAATAAGGACCACATTATGATAGACTTGAGGACAACAACAAAAAAAAGGTAAAGTGGTGGGCTAAACAAACATGCTGTTGTTTATTGAACATGTTTTGTTAAAGTGAGAGTGGCAAAATTAAGTACCGGATTAATCAATGTTCACCTGTTTAATCAGATTAAAATTCTAAAACGGTCCTTTAATAAGAGAATCAATAGGTTGCAGTTGAAGTGTCAATACTCTATACATCTTTTCAGTACCTACACAAAGTTACCTGTGATCATCGCACTAATCTTCAATTGAAAAGACATGTGTTTTACACATGTTTCAACCAAACATGATGGTTTACACACAGAAACAGAAATCCACAACTTTTAGAACCACGTGTGGACTACTCTACTTCAAAGCAAAATAGCAATTTTTTTCAACAAATCTAAATGAACTAGAATTCACGTTATAATTACTTTACTGCGATAAACGTTAAGCAGATTTCAACTGTCACGACTAAAACGCAATGATCCGTAAACTGAATTCACCATTCCGTCAACATTATAATTTCAAATGAACAACATTTTGAGGTCTATAATACGACCTGAAAACATGGATTCATCCATCACGGTGACATCGCCATCAATGTCGATGATGTTAGAGATGATTCAAAAGTGAAATGCACACACACAGGAGAAAAAATCAATACATGTGCATTTGCGTGAGAAATGTCATCTTCCACCAACGTTCGATCGGAAATTCAATCAGGGAAACGTAGCGTTCCACACCAAAAGTTTCCAATCATTCTCAAGTTCCGTAGACCTTCACTATCTCACATCATCGTTGGTAAATTTAACCAAATCCAATAAAAAAAAACTGGGTGTCTAAATCAAACTAATCAAATCTAGAAATGACAATAATGTATCCAATGTAAAATCTTGAGAAGAAAAAAATATGGTGCATATTGAATTATGCTAAGCAGGATATACAAGCATGTCAACCATGATGGTCGATATAAAGTTATATAAAAAATAATAATAAAGTCTATTGAATTTTCTCTTGGAACTATCACATTGAACAAACAAAGCCTAGCAACACCCTCGGTCGTCGAGAACTAATAAAGTAGAGATTTCATTTAACCAAATCGTGCGAAGTTGACAACGGCAAGAAAATTCGCAGTTCCCTCTATTTCTCCCGCTGTTCCATTTCTCGCACTCGAGTGCGCTAAGGTGGAGAGAGAATGTCACGTGATGGAAATAATCCCATCCTTCATCCCTTTCCACTTGGACCCCATTTTCATCATCTTTCTACCTCTTATCACCAGTCAGGGATAAAACGCTGCCTGTGGCCAGATTTGGCACATTCTCTCGCGTGACCGGGATCAATGATTTCCATTCAAACCTAAAGCCTTTCGCTTCATCTTCACCCTTCCTGTCACCAACAACTCTTTGCACTGCATGTACCCTTTTTTTTGGCGAGGGGATGCCACATGTATACATACATATATTTTATTGTATTTTCAAGCTTCATCCATTTCATACAGAAGCTCTTTTCCAACACGTCTCGACAATACAGTACTTCCACAAAAAAAGGGAAATGAGACTCTCACTCGGACGGACTCTTCAGAAACCTACTATTCGTCACGTTTCAACCGAGTAGATACTGTATACACATTGAAATCAATATCTCTACCTTGTGGTGCGTATATACCGTAAACAAGACTCCCAGCTCTGATGTACATAATACTTTATAAAAAAACGATACAGTAACTCCCGGACTTACGCAGTTGGTTCGTTCAGAAAGTTTCGTGCCAAAAGTTGAAAAATCCGCATAAACAAAATATGCAATTTGTTTTCTAAATCTAACTCCCGTTCAAAAGAATAATTGAAGAGCCAGGTGTGAGAGAGTGTTAAGTAACAATTTTGAAGAAAACACGTTTGAAGATCTGAATTTGTCTTGCTGTCTATGGGCACCTTCACACTTCTTGCACTAATATCTTCGCACATATTGCTGTTTTGCTCAAAATTACGCTTTAGGAAGGTAGAATTGCACCTAACACGTTCGAAAATGCTTTTAGTCATTTTTGAAAAAAATGTTACTTAATACCCTTTTACACCAGGCCCTTCAATTAAAAAGCTAAACAAGCAATATTATGCAATAGTATCTTTCTTATCTCCAAATAAACTAAAGAAGAAAATATGTCGTTTGACTGATGGTGTCGTTTCGTTGATTTTTGCTTCTTTCCGGTTGAAGAGTGTTATCCGAATATTACGTTCGGCACAAACATCGCATTTATCGAAATTCTAATGAAAAGTAAAAACAAATTGTGATCAGCCATTTGTGCATCACCCCACACAATTAGCAAAAAATTTGTCGCATAACGTGACAGCTAGACGTTTCATCTGGTTACATATTAGGAATTGCATTATAAAGAACTTTGAGACTCCTTATATTTTCTCATTTCTTTCACGTGTTTTTGAATGCTTTTAAGCTTCGTAAATTCTAATCAAGAATATATGTAGCCAATTCACGATATGAGAATACACAAATTCACAAAGAATACACAATTCACGCTCAATGTAAAAACAAAGTGAACAAATGTTGCTAGTCATAAGTTGGAAGTATAGTACTGGACAACAACCGTGATCTATGAATTCACGTTAACTCAAAACAGTGTAGCTCAAGGGCTTGTTGTACAGAAGAAAATAAGAATTTGTGTAACAGTAGAACAAAAGTGGACGAATTGTGAAACAAGTCTCACAATTGTCATAATTTGTTTTTCTGTAGCTAACAAGTCTCACAATTGTCATAATTTGTTTTTCTGTAGCTAACAAGTCCTTAGATACGAGGTTGTTGACTCGTCAGTGCTCAACGTTGGCTTAATGTGGAATGCATCTTCTGCATTAAAAGAGGATACATTATATACGTATGTAAGTATTTCGGAATACTACACTAGTTGTTGCGTGCAAGCGTTCCAAAGATAATAAAAACCAGTGCATTTATAATAGTTATCGCTAGTTCTAAGTAATATACAGCGTCATGGTCATTCAGCTACCCGCAGTGAAATTTAGCTGCACGTTACGATTTGAGTCATAAAAGTAATCCACTCCCAACTTTTTGATATCAAAAAGAACATTCTACGTGAAAATCAATACAACACACAAAAGACCTCGAACACACAAAAAACTTCAACTTTAGGAAAAACACAATTAAGGAACGGAAAAAAATCCCTCAAAACTACGTTTCAGCATCAAAGTTAATCCTTCGAGTCAAATCTCTCGCAGGCGCCATATATTTTATCAACAACGAGAAGAAAAAACCCTAACACGCTCTATCACCCTATACACTTTTCAACAGCCAAATTAGGAATCGGTCTTTACATTCCCTCGTGTACATCCCTTCACTTTCCTACGTATCATCGAATTTCTCACATCATCATTCTTCCACTATCGTGATCATCGCCAATTTTTTTTTCGAACTCTGGTCGTCATTGGTGTCTTTAAATCGAGCTCGAGGTGTTTTCAGGGCCATCTTATTATTTTTTTTCTCGACAACTGACTCTTATCAAATCGTCTGACAGATAATCTTGAAATTTCCATTTCCTCCGCTTCCTTCTTGTTTTTTTGGGGGGGAGGGGGGTATACCCTTCCTAAAGGAGATATCCCCCTTTCTTCTCTAGTAGCTGATGTAATGTATGGCACGCTAGAGAATACTATGGTGTAAGTTACTAAAACAAAATAGATATGCCAACTTTTTGCACGCATACAGGGTCTCTGTTTAGATTAACAGTGACACAAATCTCACACACACTAAACGCGTGATGAACGAGTGAATTGGAAATTGCGTGCTAAGAGTGTTTAAGCTTTTTTTCCAGAGGGAAAACAAGAACATTAAACTAGATCTAACTGATAATGTGAAACAGACTAAACGTTGATTCCATTTAAACTGTAAATGCATTAACCACTACTTTCCCAAGTGAAAATACCACAAGTTACACATCTGCTAGCTAGAACCTATGCAACACTACAACAGTTGGCTACAAACTTTATTACACTGGAATTCCTATAGTTACGTTCATTTGCTATTGTGCGACTCGAGAATTCCTCCCAAATACTCGTTATATGCGTAAAAACTAAAGAATGTTAAGAGTATGTTCACGATCTCTGATTACAATACCTCATGAAGATGCTTCTGTCTAAATATGTATTTTCAAAAACGTATATTATATCAAACTACTGCATATTATGCACTAGTATATTATGGCAAACTACGCAACGTGGATCAAAATGTCTCTCAACATAACCGTATCGCATCATATAACTGCAAAACGCGTATTAAAGTTCGCAATATACACAACACCCTATATCATTCTTTTGCGACATCGCACGCTATGACGATGAAACGCAATCATCGCCAACCTATTCTCTCCCAATTTCGCAATTTTCACAACCCACCAAAAAAAAAATGCTGATTTTATGCTGCCTCACGCCCAACACAATCGGCACACCTCACCCCCCCCCCCTCCGCACATCTCTCGTCAGTGGATTCTAACTGGAAGAAAATGAGCTTCGGAGATGACACCACGAACAAGAATGGAAAGGGTGCCTCAATCTTTTGCTCCCCTTCCTCTTCCTTCCCAACCCTTCCCCTCCCCTAGCCCCTAGGATTGGAGACAAACAGTACCTATAAGCTACAACGAAGGGGGAACCTCACAACTGGGATGAGTCATCCGACGAGTGATGTAACCACGGAAATGGATTCACCTCCAAACGCCAGGGTGCATAAGAAAATAAAAAATGGTGGATGTCAAATAACACTCCCCCCCCCCATTTTACGCATTTTCAACTCTGAAATGAAAAATCGCGTAATTACTTAATGCAAAGTAAAGCAAACAAATGATAATAGTCTTATCTTACAAAATACCAAGTCCAGGGGGCATTGGTGTTAAAGTTCAACGTATGGACATCATCGTTGACAAGTTTTACGAGGAAGGGATAAGTTGTTATCGATGGATTGCAAAAGCCTGACCCATAAAAGAGTGACATGTCGAAACAAAAGCTTAAAAACTTACCAACACAAAAGTGAGCAACTAAGCTGCAAACAGGATGTCCTACAAAACTACTGACAAAAAAAAAATATTAAGTACAGTAACTGTTTTTCTCGTGCATAACTCGCGATAACAGAGTTTTGAAGAAATCAAATAAAGCTCGTTTTGTTATAGGTATGAGGGAAAAAAATGAACAAACTATTGTATGTGATTTGATTCCAAAATTTCAAAAAACAAGTTATTTTGCACTAGACTAGAGATCCTTTCAGTGTACAGAGTGTTCCAAAGCATCCATGCCAGCGATTTTTCTCAAAAAACCGTAAAGTGGTAGTAGTGTTGTCATACATAAATTCTTTGGGTCAACATTAGTGATTAAATTTTTCATCACAAATAAATTCGCCTTACGGTTTTCGAGAAAAACCACTGGTACGAGTGCTCTGGAACACCCTGTATAAAGTCTCCCTGGTTCGCAAAGAGGATTCTTTCTTGTTTTGTACTTAAATTATAATACTGCTGTATTTTTCACCAAAAAACAACCATAATTTCTATTAAGTCACTACATTATAATGTAAATATTCGTTCAACGCTACCTATAACAACCTATGTCATATTAATACCGATAGAGTGCAGCTTATCTAACAAACATTTTTACAGCATTCATTTGTTAGTAACCAACAGCTCAAAATAATCGATAAAATTAATTTTATATTCAATTAATTCTGATACAAAAACAAATTTCTGTATACAAAAACATAGAAATATTTATACAAAAATGTATTAACTTTCATAGTGAAATATACATTGTTATTTTGAAATTTATTGAAAAACTTGTACAAAAATGTATAAAAAGTAGATATATGTAATTATATGAATATAAATATTTCGAGTTTATGTTTCCAATTAATCCTATCTAATAAAAGAGCACGACCTTCCTTCTACTCCTCCTCACCAGTTATAGCCATTGGACAAGAAACGTCACGCGAGTCTTTCTTTTGCACCTGGGCATTCTACAAACTTCCAGAACAGAGGGCTTTTTTTTTTTTACTATAACGCGTGCCTCCTCACCAGCGCCACCGTGTGTTAAAATGCCGAAATACTCTAATTGTAACGAATATTGCGAATAATAACTGTAACGAATAATAATAAATAATAACTGTTACGAATGTTGCGAAGCAACAAGAGTTAATTAAAAACAAACAAAAAAACAACTTTCCCGTCATTTTTGACGGGCTATTTACGAGTATTTAATAATATTCCTTACTTTTTTGTTCTGACACAAATATGTGTTTTATACAACTTTTCACATACAACACATGTATACAAGTAGTCTGTTTAGTTTGACACCTCGCTAGTCCGACACATCCATACTCCGACACTAGGCAGGTAACAAGCTGGTACACGAAACTGTCTTTAAATGCAGAAAAGCCAAAAACAAAATTGACGAATCTCGCGCGTAAGTAGAAAAACATTGGAGTTGGACTTAATAACTGACTTATTTTTAAGGTGTTTTTTTTTCTTGTTTTGATACTTTGTACAATACTTTGTTTTGATTACAGTACCCTGTATTGTGTTGTTAGTTTTGCTAAGTAGGACAGTAGGTGTATTAATAAACCAGAGTGAATTGTTCTCAAAATCCAGTAATCCGACACCCGCTGGTCCGATTACGTCGAATTAGAGAGACTTTACTGTACTGCAATAATTTTTTGTGATAACTTTAAAAAAATCTACTTTGATTTATTTGGTTATCATTCTACGAATACTAGCTCCAAAAAAAAATCACACATCTTCATTCATATTTAGAAAAACAAACTTGCTTCTTGGGGGTCGTAACTTATTCCCAAGTACAAAATGTGTTGCCCATTTGGATAAACCACAGAAGCACTACTGACTACATACAGTAAATGCAAGACTGTTGAGGAGAAAGTTTGGTGAATCCTCATTCGTAAACTTTGAGTAAACAAAAATAAATCGAGACAAAAAATGTAGACGCTCTGACACAGCTGGCAAAAACGACTGGTGTTAAAATTTACCAGAAGGTTCAGCCGTTCAGCAAAATCGACTGAAACATATGTCTATTTGGGAATGTCTTGTATAGTACAGTACCACGTTGTTGTTATTCGACACGAAATACACGCGTGTTGAGGATATTTCGGTAAATCCTTGTTCTAGGGTAAACAAAAACGCCAAGACAAATGTAGAAGTTCCAACGCAGATGGAAAAAGACTGGAGTTAAAGAGATTTCAGCAAATCGACTGATACATTAGACATTTCCATACGATGTCTGTTTAGACATTGTTTAGAAAGTGGCACACTTTTCTGTGTTCAAACGAATAGTGAAGAACTTCTTCAACGCGTTTCTGCTTCAAAGATTGAAAAACCGGATTATTGTGAACACAAATTAAATACTTTATAGCTGTATGTCTGTCAAATATAAACACCTAGAAGTTAACCCGTCAATATAAGGACGAATCGAATTCCAAAAAAAATTCTGACGCACTCTGATTGGGGATTCTCTTATATACTCATCTTTAGATTCACGTTGTTATGGTGACCCGTGGATTTCAAGTGTGATGTTTACACATTGAAAGGAAATCACAGTACTGTTTAAGATGCCATTTAGCTAACTAGATGTTTTGTTGCAGAAAACACCATCACTACTTGTTTAGAGATGAGGTCTATGCTCTTTAAAAATAAACCAATGATTTCGGTTTATATAATAAAAATTCATACATTATTGTATAGCACGTGTCGATGATGAATGTCACTAACACCGGATGATAGTTGTGATCTATGTGCGATGAATACGCATCATGAAACGACGAAAACAGAATGAACAATAAGTACAGTATTGGTAAAAAATAAAACATTTTTAAAAAGATAGTCATGGTGACTTTGTGATTTTATAATGGTGAAGATGATAACGGATTTCGTATTAGTTTGAAGGCTGAAATAACAAAAGATAAAAAATCCGCATGATAGCGAATATTCCAACCAAAAAAAAAAATTGTACAAGAATTATGGATCAGTTTTTTTGTAGACAATGTTAAGTTTTGCGTGAACCATTTTTGTAATGTTATTTCAGAAATTAAACCATGTTTTCCATTATAAGTTATAGCAACTCAATTTAAGAAAATATCACGCTAACCCAGTCTTCTAAATCGAACTTTTCTGCCACAATAAAAGCTAGATAAAATAAAATAAGTCTTGAAATATCAACTCCTTCCAAAAAAAAAAAATAATAAATAAAAATTGAGTTTTCTTTGACCCTTATTCCCTGTTGTTCTCTTAACACCCAACTTCTATTCATCCAGAATCTCGTGACAGGAAAAACAAACGTAATCCCAAGTTCAAGAGAACCATGGTGATGCCTGCTTGACGTTGGTATCTTGTTCCCTTCTTTTTTTCGATCTTGAAAAAGCAATGACAGCCGAGTTTCTCACCACCAACAGTCACGTCATCAAAAGACAGTTAACCCGTTGAAGCTTAAAAATATTGAACGTCTTCGAGGTCAATGCCATCTACAAAAACAAGCATGGTGCCAAACAAGATGAGGAAAGAGATTGTTTACTTTTGGAGCCCAAGGTTAATAAAAAAAAATAATAAGATAAGTCAATCTCAAATTCAGTGACTTGTACAGAATATACAGCAGAACGCAGTCAATACGGATTTATTTTTTCCAAAGCACCAACTTCAAAACGTCTTAAGCGGGCTGTACTGTACGTTTTTTCAAAGCGTTGAAAATGTGCGTTTTGTTTCACATTATTGTGATTACTGAACAAAGGTGTTTTTAAAATAAATGTTTAATAGTTTGTGAAACATATAAAAAATAGCAGTTAATCTCGAATCCAGTGACTTGTACAGAATACCGCAGAATAACACGTTTTTCCTCAAGGAAAAAAACTTCTTAAGCGAGTTCTGCATTATGTGTTGAAACGTAAGTTTAGTTTCATGCTATTGCAATAACTGCACAAGGGTGTTTAAAATTGGTTAAAAATAGACAATCTCAAATTCGGTGACTTGTACAGCATGTTCGGTGGAACCTTTCTTTGGAGCATCTTCTTAAACGTCTAAAGCGACGTCTACTGTAGTTTTACATGTTATAACATAGTTTCGCACTAATGAGATAATTGAACAAGGGTGTTTAAAAATGTATGTTTTCCAATTTAAACCCATGAAAGCGATAATGTGTGGACAAGTGAGTGACAGCTAATCGATGTACTCGTAGATAATCCGAAGTGTAGTACCTTACTTATTAAAAACGAACTACCTGTAGTCGAATGTTAACGTGTAGTTGCACATTAAATTTAGTATCCTTTACAGTCTGTACATTTAAATATTACAAACTAATCGTACATATTGATCGAATATAAACCCATATATGAAAAACATCGTATTTGAACCTTCTATAATCTATTTCGAATAAATGATTCAATATGAACACACATTACCAATATATACAGGGTTGTCATAAGTATCCAACTTTATTCGTTAACGAACAAAACTGGATACTTAAACTTATTCTATAACAACCCGGTAAATTTCTTAATAAATAAATAAATAAATAGTACTGGTACACGTTTTAGGGATCATCTGCTTATTTTCAGTGTTATTTTTTTTAGGCGCTAACATGTTTCAGCAACATCCAACATTCTAAGCAATTAACCTCAGAAATTCGAAAACCTCAGTAATCCGCATCATTCGCCAAGATTTCAATTACATCCCAAAGTAAATAGAGAAGGAGAAACGGAATTCGTGGTATGAGCGTTATCGAAGACATTCGTAACAACCTGTACGAGATGAATGGAAACCGTTTAATCCGCATAAAGCGAACTCTTAACAAGTGAAAGCAAAGGTCACCTCTGAATCATTCCGAAAAGCCTCATCCACGACAAGAATGGCTGGTGGTGGTGATAGACAAAATTCCAATGCTAAATAAAGCCGGTTGCACATCGAGCAAAATACCAATCCTTATGGTCCCCCCCCCAATGTTCAAAAAACCTGGGTTTCGAAACTACAAACATGAAACGTTGAACAGATGAACACTAATCTACGATCCTGCACCCAAAAACAAAATGTATGTTTTCAGTGAATTAAATCTTCCTTTCAATACAGTATACTGAAACTGTACCAAAGCACTGTAAACTTATTGTGCTACTACTAATGCGTAAACCTCTCAAGGATTCAATGGCGTCGAGCTATATAATGATAAGCCACATTTTAAATTTGCCAAATTTTTAATTCTGTTCAGGAGAGCCGTTTTTTCTGGCGAGAAACTCCAGAGTACGGTACCATATTGAGCAACAAGGTGATTCTCTATATTATGCTGCCATTTTCTGGAAAATCCAAGAAGTGGTAAAATAACTGCTGTAGCTAGCAACAGTACTGAGGGACAGTTGGTATAAAAATATCATTTTTGATAGGTGGGTATTTGGGGGTTTAACGAGGGCACCGACTGGCTTTTACAGCTATGTCATTTGGCCCTCAGACTTTATTT
>JAQIWH010002520.1:0-24084 GCA_034695005.1 Cryptops parisi | reverse complement strand
ATTGGGCTCACTGGTTGGTTTGGTTATATAGGTTTGAGCTCACAGAATCACAAACTCACAAATAAAGCTAATATGAAGCGTATAAACAACTTTTTAAAGCTGATTTGTGTGTGCAATTGTGTGAACTTCAATGAAACTTTACCTTAATTGGCACTTAGCACATTTTTGACAACTAGATTCAATTTTCTGTGCGGATGAAAAACAACTACGAAATAACAAGTTTGAAAAACTGAAAAACATAATTTTTTTACAACAACACTTTATTTAACTTGGTGTGACCATTGTTTGTTTGATTCAACATCTTTGCGGTCTATTTTGACCCACTTCCTGATATTCCAGAAAGCTGAAATTTAACACGTAGACACAAAACATTTTATTCTACTAAATTTTGACGGATCAGTGTCGTGTCAATTTCGAGAAATGGTCACGTAAAAGTGATTTTTTTCTGGGTAGAGTGTTGCTGGCGATAACAACCACATTTATTTTCAAGCATTGTTAAGCCCAAATCAAGCATTGTTATAAATAAACATAAATAAACGTATAGTTTACTTATTTTATTACACACAATAAACAAAGTAATCTAAATCATGTATTGTTGTGAATCTATTGGAAAAAACACTCAACACAGATCAACAAAAATATCTTTTCACGTGTTTCTTTTAAAATACTTTTAAAATTTTGTTTGAAACAAAACAACAGTATCAAGTCACGTTAAAAGGTTCTACTGAAAACGGTTTTATTTTTATAGTACTTGTTTATATTATCAGAATGCGGATCATTAGAAATCGTAAAACGGGAGAATGCCTGTAAAGTTTAACAAACATTTACTATTTGAAGTTTAAGATAAATCATCTTTGTTTTGTTTTTATGAATTGAAGAATTCAAGGTTACAAGTGTTCAAAACAATCCATTAAGAACGAACACTTTTTAAAAAGCATTAAAAATTACTCATTTTTCCTAATGGTGGTTTTATCTTTCATGCCGCACAAAAACCAGGAAATTTGTATTATTATGAATCTTCCTTTTGAAACAACATCAAAACTTGTAACTGCATTTCTTGAATAGTTTATTAGTGTTTGCTTAATTTCCTATACTTTATTTACTTTTAAGACTCTTTTGGTAGCTATCGACCAAAGAAACGAAAGATGCCTCGCGGCAAGCACCTCATTTAGCTCGAATCATCAGCTTACACCCTAGTCCATTAATTATGAGCCAGAGAACTAGGAAAAGTCATAATGAATTCTTCATCAGGTCTTTCCATCATCTACTATTATCGAATTTATGCCCAATTCTGTAAGCTGGAAAATAATGGGAATTCAAGGTGAATTCTACAGTAATAAGTTTGTTTATCAATTTTCCCGAAGTTCTAACCAACGTTTTCCCTGCGTAACTCTAGAATTGCAAAAACGTGGAGGTTGTAACTTGTTACTTCGATGATTCGGAGTGTGGACAAAAAATGTAATCTTTGTGGTTCACTAGAATGTAAAATTATCTAGAAGTTAAAATAATGAGAAATTGTAATGTGCCAAAGGTAGGATTTGAAGGGTTCGATGCAGTAACCGGTCAGTTCCAATTTTTTTTTTTTAAATTTTAGAGAAGGTATTTTCAAAAAGTTTTATTTTTCATATTACACGTGAAGTGACAAAGATAAAACGTATAACAACAAAGGTGGTGAACAATAAACAAAATTTAAGAAAGAATTGGTTTAAATAGTCTCACAATATCAAGCAGCTTTTCTAGAAAAAGTGACACCACTTTTCGACAAAAATTAGAGCTGACCGGTTACTGCACCGAGCCCTTCAATTAATCATTCATTCAACAAGATACTTTAAAAAAATCGAATTTGCGAGTTATGGACATCTGTTTTTATATAGGGCTAAATAGCTCGTTCGATCGAGTTAATAAATAAACAATGGCGTAACTAGGTGTAAATGATAATGTACGAATGAGAGAATTAGTTACCAAAACGTAAAACACCATCCAGCAAAATATAATGAAAAAGCAAAAGTGATGTTAGTACAGCATCTTAGTGAAGCTCCATGCTGCGCTGCGAACTTAAGTGAACTAACGTGAGATAAAAGAAAAGCACGAACTTTATTGGGTAATATGATATAACCAAAACTGAAGAATGTCACCCTAAGAAAACGTAAAATATAGTAAACTGCACTTAAATCTTACTAATTTGTTATTCCACAATTCAGAAATCCATGATTTAGTTATATCCATGAAAAATGACCAAATCAGAAAATTATTTTACCGCACGAAGTTTATTGGTTATTGGGATTAAGAATTGTACAAATGTTCTCTTAAAGAAAAACGAGTTAATAAACTACACTTTCATCTCGCTAATCTGACATTCCATAATAGACACTGTGGCCAAATACAGTAATTTTTCTTACAAATACAATGCATAAATCGTGATATTCTATCTTTCATACCCTCTCCCCACACACACACTCATTAAAAAAAACGTTTTAAACATTCGTCCGTTAAGTAATTGATAATATATATGATTCGAGATACGACTCATTTTTTGATAAATAAGTTTAGCTTTAAAAATCACACAATTCTTTTCGAGTCCGAGGGGAGTTGTATTGATTGCTCAACACTTGTTACAAGTACTGGCTGCGCCATTATTTCCTGCAAGTTTGAAAGGTGTGAGAGCCTGAGATGAAAGCTGTCAGTGTACTATACAGAGTTGATGCGGATGCATGCCAACAGCGCATGCGACAACAACACAGTGACGTTACTTCTGGTCTTGTGCCATCTTCAAAAAAAAAAATACCGAGACAAAAAAGAAAAAATATTCAAGTTAAAAAAAAAATAAAATAAAAGATTTCAAAATATCTTTTACGCTTCTCGTTTCAACGTTCTTTGTTTCTGAGAATGAATAGAACTGAATTCGTTGTAAGAGGTCGACAAAAATCTCTTGGTGCGAAAATAGCTTCCAAGGTCTACGAGATAGTTTTTGCCACCATCATGAGAAAACCAGGTTGACTCAATTTTTTTTTTTACAAAAAAAAAATAAATGTATCACACAGTATACTATCAATATTGAAAAACAAGAGATTAATGATACCCAAATAATTGTGATATTTATTAATACGAGTTAATTTATGTTGGTAGCGTATAAACTATAAAAGGACATGTCACACCGGTTGAGTAGTTCTGTTAGTCATTGACAATTTTTTCTTCTCGTCTAGCAAATGCCACCCACGTCTAAATGTTGGTTGCCATTCATTAAAAGGATGAATCACACGAAACTAATGGTTTTCAATGAACAGTTTTTTGTGTGGGTAGATCGTAAAATGTACAGGTGCAACTACACCGGTTTCTTCTGTGAGTGTTATCAATGGTCGACATTGTTTCTATATCAATCGGCATTGTCGTGTGAAGTTCACTTCGTCCGACTTATGAATAATACCACATTAACTATAACCATTGATATTATTTTTAACTGAAAATTAATCAGTAATTTCGCGAATGCGAAACGGTGTGTACACAACAGAACAGTGTTGTACACAAAACACCCATTAAGCATATGTAAAGATAAAAAAAATTTTGTCATCAAACACACAAATAAAATCGCATAAATCGAAAGTCGCATAAATCGAAACAATAAATCCAACCGTGAAAGCCAGAGTGCACAAAGCAAAACAAGTACATTTAAAATGCACACTCCTTATATAGCCTACTGTCATATACAGATGTACATACAGTATATAATTCTTTGATTTCTGGGAAACTCAATTTATGCGAATTAAAACTGATTGCATGCAACATGCAACCTGATTAATTTTTATATTCAATTTTATGCATGTGTTTTGAGTAATTCCATTTTGACTTAAGCAAATTTTTGATAGATGCGAATTTCGATTTATGCGAAATTAACTTTATGCGATCGATTAGAAAATTGATATTGACGCATATTATGAGTATGCGAGTTATGAGTAATTCCACTTTTGATTTCTGCAATTTTCCATTTATTTATAAGTGTGATTTTCTTACATTGGATTAATGCAGTTTTTAATTTATGCGAAAAATTTACGCGGTTCTCGTTTTATGCGTTTTTCGGTTCATTGAACTATACAGTATATTCTCATAAACGACTGTGGATAGCAGTAGACGTTTAATTCTTCACTTACTCGTAAACTCGTTCAATATCTTCAATTCATCATTAAAATAAAATATTTGCTAAGCAATGCAAAGTTTGTAACACAAGACATGGCACTAAAGAGACTACACAATGAGATTAACACTCAAGATAAACATTTGATATCATCCTAATGGTAGTAAGTATATAACAAAAGAAAATCATTTTTACAAACATTTAATTAATTTTAAAACTAATTAATTTTTTTTAATTGAAATGGGAAACCCGCAAATACTTGAAATCGGATTTTTCAAAACGTTTTCTACTCCATCTTGTGTCTATTTGATATACAGTAGATACGTTACGTAGCGAACAAATAAGAGTTAATCGATTCGTTCCATTGTACAAATATAAATATATGTAAAATGGGTTCAGAGTTTAACCTACTTTTGTGGTATGGTAACCAGTACATCGCTTAAAATTAATTTTCACAAAATACCCCAAAACCCACAAGTTTATATTGCATTAAAAAGAAAAGCCATCTCCTGAGATGGTGTTGTTAATTCGTTTTCGAAATCATCTCCCTCAGGCTCCCACACGACAATGCTTCACCGACTTAAAAATCACTTTAAAAAAAAATTTTATCTCTCAATTTCTAGCAAAAGTTGCATTTTTTTAAAATAAAAAGAAATCACCCTCGAGCTCATCAAGTGCAAAACTAGAACGAAATATTAAAAAAAACACCAACATCTCAATTTTATTTTTTTCACTGTTATCATATTTTTCGTACCTTTGTTTATTTTATCCCGACATATCATTTGTTAAAAACCTCCTGAAGAAAAAAATCATCATCATCTTAAACTCGTTATCTAATCCATTTAAAAGTCCTGTAATTAAGCTTCAATACGTGTGAATACTATTACATTGCAAGTGCAATGATGCTTAAGTTTTGGTCGATTCTTGTTTTTGACTCTTTTCGTGTTTTAACTGTTTTAACTTGCTAACTTTTCACTCACGCTCATTTTATAGGTGGAAATTAAGTTAAACCATCACATTATTAGCCATTAGGTTATTACAACCATTTTGTGTCAGCAGAGTTACATACTACACAACAGATAATGGTGTCAACAAAACTTGACATTTTCTATCAGAAACACTCGCGTGAAGCGAATTTTAGTGTGTGTATGTATGTATGTATGCATGTGTATACTATATTGTATGTAGGCCTATACAGTATAAACACCATTATTATGTATTAAACCATATAAAAGGCAAGTGACTATGACTGTTCGAAGAAAATGTTCTCATAGCAGAAATTAAAAACACACAAGGGAAGCATAACAACGTGAGTGTAAACAAATAACAATATCTTCACGTGCTATAGCACGATACGAGCGACCTACTTCTTGTTAACTATAAAGCAAGTTGCTCTCTCTCTTTTTCATCCTCTGCCCGTGGAAATATATTTCCATGACAACAAGTAGAAGCATACTTTGCACACAAGAATAACCATAGCAACGCGAGTGTAAACAGAGAGAACAACATCTTCACATGCTATAGCACGGGTTACCTGTTGGTTAAACTACATGAAAGACAAGATGCTCCCTCTCTCTCCCCGTAAAAAAATATTTCCATGGCAACAAGTAGAAACACGCGTAGCACAGAAGTAAACCAAAGTGTAAACAAAGACAACAATATATTCACGTGCTATAGCACGGACTACCCACTATTACAATAGTATTACAAAGATCATGTTAACAATAACAGCAAGAGTTGTTTTTGTTTTTGTTTTTTGATATCATCCAGTTGGTTCTTAGGATACTTTAAGAATTTCTCTCTCATGAATAGAACATCACGCACGTAGTATTAGGCTAGTAGGATGATACAGTACACCAGAAAAAAAAATAGAACCAGTGGAAACTACAAGAAAAAAATAACACAAACCAACAACCAGTTAGAACGAAAGGGAAAAGACTTCTCCGCACCAGAAAGTCGACCTCGGTGACCGATCAATTAGGCTCGAGCCACTTATTCTCTTCAGATTGCATCATGGTCCAGGAAGCTGAGGGGGTAAAGGTCACTGCCAGGGGCCTTGTGTGTCCAAACCTTACACCACTAACCGTCAACATCATCTCTGCTGTTCACAGATATCTTCCGCACCAACAATTTGCGATATCAACAAAATTTTGCCTCTCCACACTTTCTATCCCCAAGCTTTTTATCTCTCACATTTTGCATGCTGACCCTTTTTATTTTCTTTAGGTGTCTCCTCACCCCCCTTCTGTCATCCATCCATTCCGCTTGAATGCGAGTGTAATGCTTTTATGATGGCTGTTATAATGGACAGTGTGACGTTTTATCACGAAAACGAGCAAAAATTACACCACACCGAGTTTATGTTAATTGAATTGAAAATTCTCAAAAGCAAAGCGGAATGTGCAATTCTCTCATATCACAAAACAAGAAACTTAACACACCCACAAAACATTTTTTTGTTTTTCTGCAATTTAAAACTTAGTTGGAATATACCTCGTGCCATTTTGGAAGAGATGTTTAAGAGATAACAGTTGTGACGGGTAGGCCAGAAAAACGGATCAAGGCCCACGACCATTCACTTTTTCACTAGTAGGAAGGAGCCAAAATGAGGTTCCATTGTTAATGACTGCACGACTGTCCAAAAAAAAGCTCAAGTATAGAGCACGATTTTCTCACGCTACTGACAATTCAGCTTCTTTTCGCAACTGAAACTCACTGCGAAACGTGTATGGAATCTTGATAACGCCCATATATTAGAATATTAAGTACGACACTTGTCACAATGAAAACTTAACACCAGAGCAGCGTTATTAAAAACAACTGATGGTTTGAATTCCGCCATTCAGGTATGTTAGTTCTGAACTAGTAACATTTGTCTCGTGACAGTTAATTACACTGAAAAACTCGATTATCCGAAATTACGGTCTATCCGCATTAGGTGAAATATGTCATTTCAATATAAAAATCGATACATTACCGAAATATCATGTTCACGATTTTTAACTTGTCTAATGTTGCTGTTTTTTTCATACGCTTTATATTATCTTCACTTGTGAGTGACTTTGTGAACGATTGTGCTGGGTATTGAATGTATACTGCCATCTACAGTTTTATTTATTAAGAATAAACTGTCTAGTCCAATGTACCAACAAAAAAAAGTTGTGCGAATAAATCGAAGTCCAATGTAATACAAATCGCTTGAATCGAATCGAAAGTTACAGAAATCGAAAATGGAATTACTTAACATAAATGGAATGTCTAATTACTCAAAGATTGCACAAGAAACCGCTTGTGGCGCTTGGGTATAGGTTTAAGTTAGATAAAACAGAAACAAAACAAAAACGTATTAACTGTACATTAATTACAATTATTAAGTGTTGCATTTTCAGCCAGCCTAAACTATTATTTATATCAGACACTAGGTTAGTTTGTCTGATATAAAAACCAGACAAAGGTTGTTAAAATCAATAACCACCACATGCCTAACCACTAGCGCCACAAGTGGCTTCTTCGTTAAAGCAAAAGTACAGAGATTTATTCAAATAAATAACCAATTAAATTCGTACGGTTTTTCAAAATTAACCCCCCAAAAAAAGAAATACTGTAATTTGAAATATTTTATGAGTTCCACAGTGACTTTTATTGGCTTCCTTATAACTTAACCTAACCTGGTAACTTTGAATGAATTTTTTTTATAACGTATATAATAAATGTATTTTTTTTTTATCTTAAAAAACTTCAATGATTAAATTTCAATTAGTTTTTACTTCCTCAGTTAATATTTTAAAATTACCTCTATAATTAAATTTATTATCCTTTTTTTTTTACATTTAACTGATCACGCTGAAACCTAATGATAAATTTCTGGACATCAAAATATAATTGAAGTAAGAGATCCTTGTAATTCCCTTAAGAATGAAATTATCAATAGTCATCTTACCCTAGTAAAAACCCATAATAAAAAAAGAACCCCTCCAAAAAAAACCTACAAGACCATTTTCAAAGAAAATAATCTCATTATGTCTGCAATGCTGAGAACATTAATTGAAGACGAATGGAGCTTCCTTTGATCGAATTCTCCCGAGAACAATGTGAATTTTGAAAAAAATATCATTAATTATGTTAAAAATTCCAATTAAACTTCCACTACTCCAATCAGCACTAGTGGGCACTCCAACAAGCACATCCCGAGAGACTTCTTTTTCACCAAACCTCTCGTCATGTTGCGGAATACCAATAACTTTTCCAATCGAAACCTCACTCAAAACACTCTAGCAGTCTATTCACGTGCAAGGGAGCAGTTGGGTTAAATTAAAAGACTAGTGGGGAAAAAAAGAGATATAAAAAAAGAGATAACTGAGGTTCCAATGGCATCAATTTCTAAGCATTTGTAACCAACTTCCCTTTTATCTTCCTTCAGCACATACCCCAGACTCTGGGGACCACTGAGGTATCAGTGCCAACATTCAAAACAAAAGGCCTAAGTGGTAGCAACAGCAGTAACAACAATTAACAATCTGGTTGCAAGACAAGGAAAAGAGCTTTGCTTGGCATTAATTAAGGAAAAGTCAAGCAAAATTAGTTGAATCGATCACCAAGAAGAAGCTTTTCCGTAGATGGGTGCTTAATTGTAATCGGAAACTTCGTTACGAGTCTACTTATAGCAAACATTATTGACAAGCCCAACGTTTCGAAAAGAATCGGGTCTGACCAAGGATTTGCCTACCCTAAGCCAACTTAAGCCGAGAGATTTTAACTATTGAGTCGAGCCAACTTAGTTGATGGCTTCATTATTGTCATGTGGCGGAAACGGGCCTCTCTCACTTTATGAGAGGTTTGAAAATTCGCCTGTGCGATTAAAATGTCAGCTGCGGTGATGTGAAGTACAAGGGCAATCGCAGAGATTGAAAGTAAGGACCACTCGCATTGAAGCACCACTAGCGTTACGCACAACGAATCGACAATGACCGCTTTCAACATTAGGTGAAACACTTCTACAGAATGCATTATAGATTGAAACTTACACTGCATATGCTCTACCTTGTTTGCAATATGGAAATGTCGAGCACCGTTCCAAATCGATGCAATGTGAATTTTTTTTCAACATCGAATCGAAGTGACATCATTTTTTTGTGAAACATTTTGAAGCTTTACAACATAACGTGTTGTAGAACTTCACTAATTTGAAAATATTTTTGTTTATTAGTGAAATACAGAAGCCAACGTAAGAACATAATACGATCGCCAATGATTAATAGCGATGCCAGCTGATCATTGGAAAAGCAATTATTATTAGCGATGACTACCATCAACGAATCGCTAGCTGTGCAATTGATTAAATCACCAAATATCTGCGACAATTTGGTGCGTGCAGCTTGACAACGGTGCTCTTTAAATTCGAATTCTCAACATCAGCACTGCTAGATACAAGAAGTTCTCGATTAATGCGAGTTCCATATACTGTGGTTTCGCTGATATGAAACGAGAAATCTTCCCAGACGTTCGTTATAAGCCATAAAATTTTCCCATTATGCGATTTGGTGCGTTTATGCGCAAGCGAATAGATGAACTTTTTGCCACCTCGTGAGAATTCGATATAAGCGAGTTCCATTTATTTTTATATTTTTGAATTTATGTCAGGTTTTATTGCAAAATGTAATAAGTACATTAAAAATGCTTTTTATTTATTTTTTACGCATACTCAGATTAAAACTTAATCTGAGTAATTTCGGTAATCAAATTATTCGTGTTTTGAGTAATTCCATTTTTGATTTCTGCAATTTTCGATATATTTATTATATATGTGCAATTTTGTTACATTGAACTTATGCATTAATTTATGCGAAGAACTTATGCGGTTTTCGTTTTATACGTTTCTTAGTACTGGTACATTGGATTATACCAGTTAATGTTCTCATAAACGACTGTAGATGGCAGTATATACAAATCTTATTATAGTGTAGTCAGTGTATCGAACATATTATTCACGTCATAATACTATGAAATCGCACTGTTTTAATCGATCGTGTTTTCTACTTTAAAAGACACTTGTAGCATTTGTTGAAAAACGTCAAACATCCAAACATCATGTATTACGTTCCAACATGCATTTATTCATTCATCAACACAAAAAAATGGATCCATAGTCAATTCCCAAAACAAGTGAAAGAGCTTGGGGTTTTGCACTCTTAGATGGTGTCCTCCTCCCCTTGCAGTGAAACAATCGATCACTTTGCTGTTGCCAAGCAAAAATTCTACCCTACGTTGAGACTTTCCTCTTGCGCTTTCAGAAAACCGAAACTTCCACCCCTCCAGTCGTACACTTCTAAATCACCACCAATTTATCCAGACGACAGTAATTTCAGAAATGTAGACTTAATAATCTCGGAGGATAAGACCCATATCCTAGCAACTAGTGTTCAGACTAATTCGATGAGCTTGTACTCACCCAAATGAAAAACGGATTACTTTCCACCATTACCGAGGATAATACTCCGAACCTACATAGCCATAACTGTGATTACCGAAGTTACAGTGATAGACTCTAAAGACAGTTTTCGACAGTACTTCAATAGTTTTGGAAAGCCCCAAAATTGTTAATTCCAAACAAAAGCAGCAAAGCGAAATAATGAAGTTAAAAAGTTTATAAAAAAAAAGATGTTTCAAGTACCCCATCGTTTTGCATTTAACCGGAAGTACAATACACCCCCCAATCTCTCTCTCTCTCAATTTTTCTCTCCGGGTCATCGCCAAAGACGACAAACAGCGTCAAGTTGTTGGAACAAGGTGCATTGTTTTCCCTAGCTCTCCATCTTTTCGTGTTCGGATTCCCACTTTGGGGAGTTGGGTGATGCGGTTACCATGGCAACCAACGGATACAAAAGCCACCCGGAAGCGGGCGCATGCCGATCGTGCGCTGATCGTTCTATCGTTCCGGAAACGTCAGCAGCTTCTCTCAGGGGAACGATCGAATGATAACGACTAGGCTCAGGCAGCACTGCGAACTAGCAGCACACTATACTTGCACCAACCAGCATACCAACCAGCTGTGCAGCTTCCCTGTTTTTAACTCTCGAAGAACCTTTTCTCTAGCTCGCATACTATACATACACACACACACACACACACACACATGAAACAAGTCTTCTTCCTTACCCCTTCAGATAAAGACAGAAGACGACTAACAAATGAAAAGCTGAGAAAAGAAAAAAATATATATATAAAAATTGGAAAAGGAGGAGAAAAATAGAATGCGAAAGAAAAACAGTAGGAGGAAAAAGGGGAAGGAAGATAACAAAGAGGATCAAAGGATAGGAGAGATGATTTCGAACGAGAAGAGAGCCTGCGGATGGCGAATCCCATTCATTGCGCATCCAGGTCGTTTCGAGAAATACAATTATGGAGATAGTTTCCATCTGGCAGGAAAGGATGCTAAGAGATAACGAATGGCTACGAATGGACTTTTGGTGGGGAGGAAAAGGGGTTTTGTTCGGGTTTTCCCCAAGATGAGATGAAATTCAAAAGAGTGATTAAAATATTGAAAACAAGCCACAAAAGCTTTGTGGAAAAGGTTCGAACCAGATAACCCTCAAAACTTCGATGTAGGGTTCAATACTAGACTACGACAATGAAAATTTTCAAAATAATATGAAATAAAATGAAACATCAATAGCAGTTTTCTATCGTATCTGAATTGTTAAAAATGAAGCATATGCTGTTTCGATAATATTTATCTTTGATGCACTTTGTTAAATTTATCTTTTCGTGCACTTTACAATGTCGAACAATGGCTACCTTTCAATTCGCCAACATACTAAAAGTTCAGTAAACACCAACCTCTCACATTGATAAAGCGATGAAAACAGTTTCATAATGAAAAATATGATTTTTGTTCAGTACTGTAAAAGATCAAGTTTCGGTTTGATCGCGAGCTTAGCGATTGTTATTTCAAATGTGATTAAATCTCAACATCAATCATAGACGATTTCTATTATTAGCAAAGATGGTCTATGTGGGGCTTATCCAACCCTGAAATAAACTCCAACAATACCAAAACGTGGGTCCCAAAAGTAGTTTTAGGCAAAATATTCAAATTTTACAGCATCGAAGGCTTTAGATAGGTCATGTTGATAACCAATGTACGACTTCAATAAACTCTGTTCCACAATGTCATAAAATTGCAGTATTACACTTAGGTATTTTTTTATAGAGCTGCAACAATTACATCACAGACCATAAAAATATTTCATGATCAAAGTGAATTGCTGCACATGCCAATAGCAGACATTTCCTATAGGAGTAGCTGGCGAGGAAAAGCCAAAGGGGAAGATGAAGAATCATTTTCTTTTTCTCACTCTCAGATAAATTGGAGAAAAACCCACTTGATCCCAGGTCAATAAAGCGATCCTTACTTTTCCCTCTTTTGCAGAATTTTTTATCCCATGGAAAAAAAATCTATATCTTTTTATTTCCACACCAGAAAAGAAAAAGAAAAGCATTTTAAAAAACTTTTCAATTAGTTCTCCACTTTTATCATCATTTCAAGTTTAGGTAAAAAAAAAACAAGAAAAGATATTACCATAGCTGATACGAAATTTTTTATTTTCTTTTCATGAAATATTTAGAAAAAATAATTTTCAGTTAAAAAAAAAATTAAACGGGTATTGCCATATAACAATATATTATCTTATAACGGTACATTCCCTTTTTACTCGTGCATTACAACCATGCATGAAATATGCATAGAATATTAAGAAACATGAAAGCCCCTGCAGCCATCCCTGAAACAAAATAAATGTAACCAAAATGAAGCATCTTCAGAATCCATTCAAAATCCCTTTTTTAAAAGTCATTTTAATAATTAAGCTTGGTTAATACAAGTTAACCTAGTTAGAGAAATCCTCTTGCACTTAGGAGGCCAGCTCATTACAAACCTTATTAATGACTAAAGTTTGTTTTGAAACATAAAAATCTTCACGAAAATAAAAGGTGAACATACTAGCAGAGGTATCAAGAGTAACTAGGTAATTGATTAACTAGGTAATTAAACTAACTAAAAAATCAAGCGTTTCGCTCTTTCTCTATCTGTCTGTCCGTGGTAGAAATGTTTCCATGACAACAATTAAAAAAATTAGCACGCAATGTGCATACTATAATAACTATAGTATGCACAAAAATGAGTATTGTATATTAAAAGGAGAATCTCAAATTAGAGTGCATCAATGCGTCCTCATGTGCTATAGCACGAGTTACGTCCTGGTGAATATGTGTCGTATCAGTTCTTCCAATACACCGCAATGTAAAGTTTTACAAGTCAAACTTTTTTTAATCAAATTCCATCGATTTCAATTGTTTTTCTGACGTCATGCACCCATCCGAACGCGTTTCAGTGCTTTCGTTGTTTGACCAAAAGCACGAAAAAGCGCCCGGACGTGTGCATGACGTCAAAAAAAAACCAGTTGGAATCGATGAAATTTGATTGAAAACGTTTGACGTGTGAAATGGGCTTAAGTCTAATAATAATTTCTTTCGTGTTCGCAAAAAATTAATAAAAAATAAACATATAGCGTCAAACTCTATTCTTAATTCATTCTTAATGAAATCTCTGACAATGCAAGTGTGACAAAGCTAAACAATTAAAACGTAAAAAAGCTAAACAATTCTAAAACTGAACCGTTAATAGAAAAAGATGACCAACAAACGTTACCATGAGTGCACCAAACTCATCTCAAAAACTAATAAAAAAAATACCTAATGTAAATTTACTTAAAGTGCTTGGACAAAATTAAATTAATATAGCCTACGCTTTATTTGCTCGGTCTGGGAGTAGCCATGGCAACTAATGACAATGGTTTTCAAAAGTTATGATATTAGGCCATAAGAAGCATATTTGAATACGAAGCTTTTTAATTTAAATTAATCCTTAAAATGTCAATCTAAAATTCCGAAAACATATAGAAAACTAGAAATTAATCCCCGTGGGTGGTATGGTAACCCCGGGATGTCTAGAAGCAAATTTTTAGTTTACCATCTCATTAATTATTACAGCTTATGTTTATGCAATTCATTGAAAAAATTTAAATTTGCCTTTAAGTTATGCAGATCATTACTGTATTACTATTACTACTACTCTTATGCAAATACATCTAGGTAAATATTAATAGTGATAGAACAGACAAACTACAGTAGCTTCATAAACGACAGAATATTTCTTCGAGTAGAATATTTTAAGATGTAACACGATTACGAAATGATTATTACCAACCATCCCATTATCTTTTATGTTCTTCAGCTGCGAGGTAGAGAACCCCATTCGCGTTAACGAAACCGACCACAACTAGTAGCTCGCAAAAAAAAAAAAAATTTTCTGCAACAATTTCCGCCTAACGACAACAAACTCCATTTGCACCAGTAGCACCTCAAGCTCAATAAAACGATGCTGTTGTTCATGATCTCAGCCAATTAACGAAATAAAACCACTTTGCTTTGCTGCGTTACTCTCTTACAAGAAGTCTTCAGCTTTCTTCTTCAACAACATTCACTTTCTCTGTAGTAGTGCTCTCTCATGCGTCCGCTACTTTCACTTTCAGCATGGCGCTCCCAATTGAAAAGTAGGCTGCTGACACTATACTTCCATCAAAATGATGCCGCTTCTTCAAAACCCCCTTCGCAGGTTAAGCCATGTGTCACACAGCGCCATGTAGATCTCACTCTCCCAACCACTACTACTGCCACTACTACATACACTTGGCGCGAAGCAGCGGCAGACGGTAAGTCAAGGCCACCGCCAACCATTCAGCATCCGGGAAACATGTCCGCTTTCTCTCACCTCTCGCCATTGGTTGGCGAGCTTCAATTAAGCAACCGAGCCTCCACAGCTCGGGAGATAGAGCAATAGATAGAGAGCGAAGTCGCTCCCAAAGACCGAACGAGTCAGTGCTGGGTTGGAAGAAGCTCGTGCAACAAGACGACAGCAAGCGAAACGGGCGCACACACATAGTGATCATCCTTTACCCGTTTTATAATTAGCAACCTAAAACAAACCAAAGCCGGAGAAGAAGCTGGAGTCGGCACACACTCGTGGCGCGCATGCAGCCACCGAATCAGACCACACCAGTGATTTATATAAAAAAACACACACACACGTAGTCACACGAAAACACCGAAACTACTATTACTACGACGACTCGTGGCATCGTACAAAATACTTATTATAATATCATCATCCCCCCCCTCCGATAATCCGGAAAAACAAAATCTGTTACATGTAAGAGGGGAGGCGGGAACAAATTTGTTCTAAGATTACAATTTTTGTTGGATAAAAGCGGCGCTTACCTTGGCGTGCTCGGTTTACCGGAACCATGCGCCGGCTCCTTGGTCTCGTGCTGCTCAGCATTGGATTCGTGGTGGTCGCGTGCGGTAAAAGGAACCGCCAAACACCGCCCCCGCTCATCGGCAGCGAACACGGACACCGATCCAGATTCAGGCGCCCGGCAGGTAAAACAAATTATCCGGTTAATTTTTTTTTTGTGTGTGCGTATTAGATGATTCTTTCATACCTAAAGAAATATAAATAAAAATATAACCAATAGTGAAGAAAAACATGTTCTTTTTCAAATAGTGAAAAGTATAACTAATAATAAAATATACAACCACATATAAACTACATAGCCTAACCATTAAATAAAAACGCAGTACCAACCAGTCAAATACTTTCAAATTTAAGTAAAAAAAAATATTAGCTTATATATGAACAAACAAATATATTGTTATATAAAACTCACACTGACAAAATAAAAACCATTCAATTTCTTAATACGCAATCTAAACCAGTGGTTATTAACAATCGGTATTTTGCTAGCCCGGAAACTTTAATTTCGTTTACTTATTTTATTTATTTTGCCCGACAATTTTTTTCCCGCAAGAAGTACCTATTGCGTTACCTATTAATCGATTAAAAATCGTAAAACAAAAAAAAAATCCATAAAAAAAATAGCGCAAAACTTTTTACTTTTGCCTTCCATACGTTCACAAACTATTTGCTCCAAAACAGCCAATTCAGTGCAAATAGCTGAGTTTAAAAGAGTTTTGATGAAAACGTACTGCTCAGTGTGAAACGCACGTTTACAAACTTGTTTGCTCCAAAACAGATAATTCAGTGCAAATAGCTTGATTTGCGCTGAAGTCCGCGATCTTTTTTTCTAGTCCGCGATTATTTTCATTTTGTTAGTCCGCGTGAAAGTATTATTACATTGAATTGAAATTTGAAGAATAAAATCAACTACCGTATTTTGTTTGTTTTTGCTTTACAACTACTGTATTTTGTTTCTGTAAATTTGTCCTTCCTGTATTTCCCACGAAATGTGTGATAAAATATGGATTGAAAACCACTCCAAACCATGCAAAATTTGACAGATTAAGTGAAAATAAATTATCCGGCTCAAATAAAAAAAAAATTTTTTTGATATACTATGTACCTTAAAAAACCAGACGTTCGAGTAAATTAAGATTGTTTTCTGTTTTTAAAAAAAAAATGAGTGATTTTTTTCCCCCCCAGTTCGTAGTAAAGATTGTCAACCGTCCAAAATTGGCAAGTTTTACGAGTGTTGCCCAAGAAAAGCTGAGCGCTACACAACTTTTAAACAAGTATTTAACTGGCACTACCAACTTGTGACAAAAGAATTTCAAAACATGGTCAACTTCTTCTCCATACTTGTTTTGCACACTGTCAAACACGAATTTATTGCACAGCACAAACCAGCAACCGCCACCACGAAAACAAAACAAAAAATACTCCAATCCCACTTATTAACTATATAACAATTTTTGAATTGGTTAAAAAATACGTCAGAACACAAGTGACCTAATTGCAGTTAGCGTACCGATTTCATAAGATACGTGTGTGTGTGTGTGTGTGTGTGTGTGTGTGTGTATTTAGTCGAAAAACTGGCAAATAGTAAACAACACATTAAGCAGTTGAACCAGAAGTCTCTTTCTAAACAGTTCCAGACAACACTAAGTTCGAAAGGGTTAATTGCATGTCATGTCATCGATTTAAAAATAGTACATGTTGTCTCTCTCCTTCATTTGCAAGTCCCACAGTGTGTGTGTGTATGTGTGTGTGACTAACAAATACAGCTTTTCCAACCTTTGAGGTTAAAATGTCAAGGACAAGAAATGATATAATAATAATAATGATAATAAAAAAAATATGAAACGATACGTCGGCAATTAATCTACTTCAATGAAAAACACTAGCAAAAAAAAAACAACAAAACAAAACAAAAAAACACGAAACAACCAACATTTTACTGTTTTTCTTAGTATATCCATGCATTAATAATTCGGTCTACCATGACACACATAACAACAACCAGCCTTGAAAAGTGGCTTAATTTCAATATTTATACAATGCTTCTTCTTATAAAAGCAGGTGACAAATGTCCCTTGTTGTGTGCTTTCACTTGGCATCATGTTGACATCACCGAAAAAACAAAAATTTCTTATTAATGCGAATTTGTCAAGACAGAATGGTATTTTGTACTTCAATGAATGACCATTGCGGTTTACATAGAAAAAAATTTTTTTTTTAAATATATGTTTATATATAAATCCATATACACGTTATCAAAACCAAAATCCAGAGGAAAAATGTTGTTCAAAGGGTGTGGAGAAATAACGACTAGGATTTCTGGGAATGGGAAAAGAAATGCTGGAAGTTGAGTGGTCTGGAGATATACGAGGCAAGAATTCCAAATGGATAGAGTGTAATGTACTTACAGTGGGCTGCCACCCACACATAAGGCAATAACACACGCTGGCGGAGGTTAAAAGATGACAGTGGCATTAACACTTGCATATGAAAAGAATAAAAAAAAGGTCCCAAAAAAAGAAGATGGTTTCCGTCAAATTTATGACCAACTTATTATTATTCTAATAGAATAACCCGATGGAACGTTACGATCCGTCTTCATCAGTGCAACGTTTGCGTACAATTCTATTGCATAGTTTTTTTTTCTGACTTTAAAAACATCGTATGTGTGAAACGTTAAAAAATATACACAGTTTGTGTACTTTCACAAAAAAATAAATTAGATTGGTATAACGACGTGGAGTCCAGAAGTAAACTCCAGTGTTTAGACTCATGTTACTTTGCATATTCATTGTATTGTAAAAAAAAAGCGTTCCAAAGAAATATGTGCATACACAAAGAGATATGAGAAATTATATATAGTAATAAAAAAATTATACACGAGGTTCTCGGTTTATGCATGACATATTATACTAAGTATTATATGTTTTATATAATATTGTAAGGTTGTAATGTATTGTAAGGTTTCGCACAAAAAAATTGAACATCGCATATAACTAAATCTGATTATAATTTTTTTTTTTGTAGTTTTATTTATCTATAAATTTTTTGTTTTGATTTTTCTTTTATTTATTTTTGTCTATTACGATTTTGTAATAGTTACTTTTTCTAGTGGACTGTTAATAAATAATATTAATAAGCTATAATGTTAATGTTAATATGGATATTTTTAATAGCAACAAAATATTCAGCATTTATTCACATACGTACTGACGAACAAAATCGCATATACAGAGCCCGCATAAATTGACTTCTTGTACTTTGCGCTGTTATTGCATAAATGGAAACTACATAGGGCGAGTTAAAAAGATGTTACCGTTTACTGTATAAAAATTTGCTGTATGTGGTAACATCTTTGATTGATTCACCCTGTACTTTGCAAGTTATCACTATTTTCATCTTTCACCCACACACACACCATCCTGCAACGAGTCGATCACGTATCCGAGTATATATGTATTGTGAAACTATCTCTATCAATCTTCAATATTACAAAATAAAAGTGAAGTCAAACCGAAAACAATGTAACATCCTATTTACATCATGACACGTGCAATTTAACAACCATTTTAACTGCAAATTTTGGGTGAAAATCACTATATAAAAAAAAGATAGTAGCAAATAAAAACGTTACAGTCTCAAAATGCAAATTAAGAGGTTTATCTTTATGTAATAATAAAGTAAACACAAGATAAGATAATGAAAATATACTTACATAAAAAAAGAAAAGCACAACGTTATGGAAAATTTAGAGTAGTCCAAAGTATGTGGTGTATCTCACTTCAATACACGATTATCAAGAAAACCAGACAACACTACTGGTTATTATAGTATAGTAGGCAAGAGCAGAATATCAAAAAACCATTTTTTCCTCCGATAACGTAGATGAGCTTATACCTTGCGCATACCGATTTAATTGCCGATTTTTATCACTTGTTCGTTTTACATTTTACGGGGCCAAGAGCATGAAAATTCGGACGATTCACGAGATAACGAACCCGTCTCAAGGATCTCTCCTCTAAAAATATGCCAGAAAAGGCGCCTTGATCTTCAAACACATAAAAAAATTGTTTCAAAGATAAATGAAGAACAAGAAAAAAAACACACCATCAAACTAGAACATCACTGGCACATGGTGTTCTCCTTTTTATTATATATATAAATATATAGTATATATTTAAATATTTCAACTCCTCAGGGCAAAACTGTTGAGTAGTCATTGATGAAGAAGAAAAGACTATTCCCTTTCCCTGCTTTATTATTATACACATTTTTTGTTTCACTGGCGACCGTTATAATCATCTATAAAGAGATAATTTCACCATTTTTCCAAATGCCTTCGAATGTTTGCTAAAAACTATACAATAATCACTAAAAAACACACACAGCTTGAATACAATTTTATCCCGATTAACCAGACGTAAAAAAAAAAACAAGTAGGTTCCACATCATCTTTAAATCTTAGAGAAAACATATCCTGAGCTTAAAGAGTGCGAGTAAAGTTTCAAACTTGGCTGTTGATAATTGAAAGCTAAAACTCTGCAACCTATTAAAATATCGATTCTAATTAATTCGATTAGTATCATTATTTTAGTGGCCTATTAAAACTTCACGTCAAACGGATGGAATTAATAACTATACTCGAACATAATCTGACACACAATACACTTTGGGTATTAAAACAAATATTGGTGTGGTGCAAGGTTCGAAACTAACGTCCGTTGCTAACTCTCAGGCCGAAAACCCAGGGTGGGTCCCTTAGGTTAAACCTACCTTAAACTAATCTTACAATATAAAATTGAATTTTTCATAGGACGTGTCCTTGAGACAATTTCACTCATGTAATGAATATTTAAGTATATGGTAGTGATTTTTGTGTATAAATTCAACGGATTTTTATTCCAACAAATGTTTGGATTAGACTCTTACTGAGACACTAAGGGTCTCGACTTACGTTGGTACTTGGAATCGATTTATCCAAAAATAGTTTGTTTTTTTAAAAAAAAAGTAAGGTTATTTTCTCTTACAACCCACATATAGTGGTAAAAAATAATGAAGTTAGAAATAGAAATTCATTCAAAAGAGTTTGGTAATTATTTGTACATTAATCATCCTTACACCATTTAAGCGATTCACACTGTGATAAACATTCTTAAACATGACAAATGAAAACATAAATATTACTTTGTTAACTGATTTATTATTGATTATGATGCTCGTTATATATACAGTCTGTTTGGTTTTTTAAAAATACTTTAGTATGGTAGAAATAATTTGTTTCTTTATAAACGGATGCTTTATTTTTAAAAAAAAAAATTATTTTAAAAATATTTTCAACACTTCTCATTTTAAAAATTCGAAACGCCGTACTAAATGGATCTTTCAAATAAAAACTTCTGTATTGAATTATGTAATTGCGATAGCACTATCTCAACTGCATCAATTGTGCCTGAAAAAAACCGGGTATAAAGAGAACAGGAACTGTAAAATAAATTAATACTAACAAGTTTGAGCACGGAGATGGAAAAACTATGTTAAGACGAGGACAACCACCTTATAACGAGCGAACCAATAAATAATTTAGAGTTAAAGGAATCATGGGTAATAGTGGGTAAACTAAAGAGCATTAAACAAGAACTACTAATACACTATACACACACAATGATATTAATCTAAATATAGAGTTTTTCAACAATTGCACGACCTAGTTAATTATCTTTCAGTCACTGCCTGTTAGTGCGCATTGCTGAAAAGAGAATTAACGCGAAGCCAGTGTGAGAATCGTTTCGTTTTCAATGTAAAATACATTGACGAGATATAGAGTCAAAAGCCTTCGTCATGTCTGTAACAATCAAGATGGAGAAATGGAAGAAGCATTTTTGAAATTTGATTGCATGATAAACTTTAAGCATTAGGTGGTTAGTAGTTTTCCCCTTGACAACACCAAAAGGTATTTTGTGGTTTTGATGGTGTCACGCGGATTGACGGAATACATACAAAAGTTTTCTGAATGTATTTCGCAAAGTTAAACTGTTTAATAGCGGGATTTTATTTTAGAAAATGAATATATCATCTGTTACATACAGTGTATTCTCCCTTGTTTACGCGTCAGATTTTAGCAATAGCAAATAAAGTGGTGTAGCGGGAAGATAACTGACTATATCCTAATCGCAATTTTTGTAACCAGTAATGTCCGAGTGGTTATCATTCTTATCACACTTTCCTCAGTGGATACAGTATACAAGAAAGTTAATTATTGTCGAGTGCTTTTAACGGTGCGCTCACGTCGTGTGTCATTTACGTCTAAACCATGCTCCATCATTATCAACGTTGTATAGTTCGGATACTGTTGCTGGGCTAAAACCAAGGAGAGTGGGAGCTTCTTTCCACATGAGATGTGTTGGTAATTTGGCAACTACATGCTTCGGGCTTATCTCATGCAGGTCACCCCCTCATCCCAATGAGTTTGCTAGAGGCAGACAACATTTACAACTGTACTCCACCAACTACTGTTCGAAATCGATTGAAAAGACGACCACCGCCTCCAGCCACACACCGACACACATATAAATATACGTACATAAACGAAATGGCTCATGTGCAGCAAAGAGATTGAAATGGACAGTCCAAGATAGGCGAGATATACATCATAGATGCACGTTTTTCAACGATACATTTTCATACATACATAAACTCTACTGACACCTGAAAACAACAAAATAACCACCATAAAATGTGAAGAAGAAGAAAAAAGTGTTGGCTATAAATTTCTGAATAGGCAGATCTCTCTCGGTTGGCTGTCGGTGAATTTAGAAAAGCGTTTGAAAAGTTGCCGTTTGAAAAATGGTTCCGAAGTGGCGCCAGCAGCTTGATATGAAATACGGGGATGCGACCGTGATTTAAATGTTGCAAATTCGCGAGAGGTGAATGCCCCATTTGGGGAGTGGATGGCTTTAATTTCTAAATTTGTTTTGCCACCATCACTTTTGCGCTCATTGTACGGAGCCAAAAAATCAAAAAATAATAGGCATAACCAAAAATATAAAACTTAAAACGAGTCCTTCAAGAAATGCTGAGAAAACCGAGCTCTACCCCCTTAAAACTTTACTGGAACCTGATGCGCCTTTCCCAACACTTCTCAACTTCCAATGACTTATTAGGAAATACAAACTTTAACCTCTTAACGTTTTCTTTCCCCATTTCTTTTTCCATAATTTAATTTTTTTTCCACATATATATATTATACAACTGCATATATTTTAGTTCCCGGTTGGAAATTTCAAAACGTTTTGGCACGCGAACCATGGGTTTAGTAACTGCGTCAACCAATAACTAAAAAAAAAAAAACAATTATTTTTCTTGTAATTATTGAACTCATAATTTTCATAACTGCTTTTCATTTTAAATTAATAAAAATTATTCTGTATATTTTTTTTATATCAACAAGCCTTACATTTCTGGGAAAGAATAAAACAAAACCTGAATTATAACTTCAAGGTTTTACTGAACTAAATTTACATGGTCGTTATGTAGCGAATCAGCAAATTTTGGACAAAATAAAAATAAAACAGCATTCAACATAATAAAAATGTTTAATAGGTCGAAACTAATTAACAAAGCTTGTCAATTATTTCGCCACCACTACACTTTGATGCTTCGTTATTGCTAAAACCCGAAGCGCAAACAAGGAAGGAAGAGGAGATATATAAAAGATACTATACCAATTTTGATAAGAAATAATATACTAATCTTCTTCTTTAATAAATTAAAATAGAATCCCGATATTAAATCGTTTGAGGCCACCGAATGGACCGATTCTCACTCTGGCTTCGCGTCAACTTTCTTTTATCGCAGTTATAACAAACAAATAAGCGTTGGCAGACAGGAAAATAATCCACTAAGTACTAATTAACTAATGATATTATTAATTTTCAAACTAAAAAATGCTTTTCATCAAATTATTTAAAAGATAAATATAAATTGCTAAATACGAAATATAGGGCAATACAAGCAACCAACAAAGTTCGTGCGGCTGTTACATTATTTTCCTTTAATATGAAGTAACTATAAAAAACAGAACCAGCATTATTGTTTGATAGAAATCGATTGCAAGAAAAACAACTACGGAATAATTAATTAAAAAATTAATCAATATTGTAACATTAAATTAGATTCTATATTCGAATGACAACCTGACAAATCTATGACAACTTGACAAATTTGTACAGTAATCATAGATGCGATTTTGTAATATTTCGCTAATATACAAGAAAATTCCTAGATCCGCTTTTATATACGAGAAAATTTCACTATTATGCGATTTTGTTCAGTGGTGACAAGTGAGTAAACGAATAAAATAAACAATGTTTTTACATTGTTCTTTTTTGTTACAATTGTTTTTTGCTTTGCAATTTGTAAACAACTTCAATTTCCCCACCCTCAAATACATAATGAGAACAAAAACTAAGATAACCAAAAAAGACTTACCCTAGGTAACTGGCCGGGTGGAATTAATTCCACCCGGTCAGTTACCTAGGGTAAGTCTTTTTTGGTTACCTTAGTTTTTGTTCTCATTTGCAATTTG